>JANTPZ010010857.1:0-14707 GCA_025593235.1 Vachellia pachyceras | reverse complement strand
TAGAGAAAATCAAATCTTTTATGTGGTTATTCACACATGGTAGGGCACATACGATACAAGTTAGAGTCCAGAGAGGTTTAGGGTTTAATACAATTCATATAAATCTTTAAAGGACATTGTAAAGGAGGCGGGGCTCCTTTTGCATCGTAATTGGCATATTTTAGTGCATCATGTTCTTAGGGACGGGAATACTCTAGTAGACCAATAAGCTAAGAATGCACATAGTTTAGTAGGGATTTTTCTTTCTTTGACCAACCCCACGTTTCTTTCATGAGGTTGAGGTTGTTATTGATGATGGACCATATGAATTATTAGGCTTTTTAAGCATATTTTGTACTTCAGCATTATATTAATGGATTTTAGTACTATTAAAAAGGGTAGATATTTAAAAATACCTTTTATCTATTGCAAAAATACCAATTGATACCATAAACAAAGATTGGGTGTAAAAATACGCATGAACTTTCTTAAATAGAAGCAAAAATACCATTTTTGTTAAGAGCCGAAACTTCTTTTACTTGCAGGCCCCACTTGACGTTAAGTGTCAACCCTCCATCCATATTTTCCATAGGAAGACTGTCTCTCCTCTCACTCACTCTAGCAACTATTTGAGAGACTTTGGATTAAACCTCTCCATTCCTCTTTGATTCATGGTTCTTCTAACATGCAAACACTCTATAAGGTACAAGCTGTATCGATAAGTCTAGAGAGGTTACTATCAATATATTGTGCCAAAAGAAATTGAAGCAATGTCTCATAAGCCAGAATTCATTTTTAATGTTAAATATGAACCTATGGAGCTTATATTAATTGTTTCTTAATGCCACTCATTTTACTTAAAAAGGGCCCAAAAATAGTAAGAAAAATTTGGGAAAATAATGATTGATGACATGTCATGCTGATGATGAAATAGGGCTAAACAGATATGTGAAGTTAGTAAGAATGATTGAAGGCTAAGTGGGTAGAGTTGAAATCAGAATGGTTTCCTCCCGGGATTCTCTCAACTGAAGGGGAAAAAAACCAAAAAGGGAGAGGAAGATTATAACAAGAAAGATAGAAATATAATAGACAATGTGCTTGTTTGGGAACTTCGTTCACCAACTGTGCACGCAAGTTGAGACAAACCATCTCAAAATCCGTAAAGACCATCTAGAAATTCGTAAACTCTTTTTTCCCAACAGATTTTCCCAAACACTAAATGAGAAGGCAACAACGAATGAGGGTGGGGTAATCACTTTCAGGTAATTTCCCAAATAGAGGTCCATCTTGATAATGAACTGAGTAAAAACTATGGATTAGGCGGCACCCATGTCAACGGTTGTAGCGGCATGAGGTATGTGACCAGAAGATCGGTGAAAGGACCCACAATGTACTTGTGAGTAGGGCTGAGCAAGTGACCCGGAACCCGCTAGACTCGTCCGAGAACTTTCCCGTTTGGGCCCCCCCAATAATGGCCAGTCACGGGTGGGCCTAAACAGGACGGGCTCTCTACACTTAAACGGGCAGGCTACGGGCACACCCTCGGGCTACCCGTGCCCGCCCGTTTATTTTTTTAATAATTTTATATGATTATTTTATAATAATAAATAGATATTTGGCCTTATATACAAATTGGCAGCCTTAGTCTAGTGGTGAATGAGTAGGTTTAAAACGTTGAGGTTGAGATGCTGGCTTCGATTCCTGGGTGCACATATTTTTTTATCAACGTTTTCCATTTCTAGTTCCTAGCTGAACAATTTTTTTATCAACATTCACCTTTTTTCAGTTTCCACTCCAGTTGCCTTCTGTCTATTGCTCGTGAGTTGTCTCGTGACCGCCTCAGTCACTCATCACCGCCACATCTCATGCTCGTGAACCTCAGTCCTTCATCGCCGCTGCCGCGTCTCCTCCACACCTTGACTTCTTCAGCCTCGTGCTCGTAACCCTCAGTCCTTCATCATCGCCACCGCCGCGTCTTCTTCATTCTCATGCTCGGTTGCTCGCCCTTACCTTCATTCCTCATCCTTCGCCTTCGCTTTTTGCCTTGTCGTGCTCGCCTTTTGCTTCACTCCAATTGTGGCCGTCGCGTTCGTCGAGTGGGGAAGATCTGATGGCACAAGTCACAAATCTGGATCTGAACAGCTACGTCTTCTTCATCTCCATGATGGTTCTTCATCACCGCCATGGTTCTTCATCTCCGCCCTTCCTCACTCGGTAATCGATTTCATTTGACTATCAAAGCAAAGTTAGATTTAGGTAATCGGTTTAGGATGGTTCTTCATCTCCTGGAATGGCCGTGATGGAACTGAATCATGATTTAGGTAATCGATTTCATCTCTGTGATGGTTCTCTTGGAATGCCTGTGACGAGGAAGATGGATCTTCAATGTGCAAAAAAAAACAAATAATAAACAGGATGCCCCGTTAACCCGCCCGAACTCGCCAGGTTTTAGGGCAGCCCATTTAGATCGGGCCTAAACGGGTCACTACCAGTTCGGGCCCGTCCTACCCGTTGCTCTGCCCTACTTGTGAGTGTGCTTGGGATTGAGAGTCAGATAACAGAGAAAAAGCTCATGTAGGATTTCCCGGTTAGAGTTCACATCCATCAACTTCAGATGCTCCATCACCTTCAAAAGTCCAAATAAGATCCGGCGAGAAGGTGGGGACGACTACGATATTGTCAAAAGACCTTCTTTTTTTAACCATCGGCAACTGCAGAGGATTCCATGATGAAATTAGACCTGCATTTCCCCTTGTTTCGGAGACTCGTGGAATTGAAGGGAGTAAAGGGGGAGAAAAGAGAGATGGGAGGTAGAGTGAGTGAGTGAGAGGAGAGAGTTTGCCTCTGGAAAATATGGATAGAGGGTTACCCTTGCTTAGTAAGGATCACAAGTGAAAAAGTAATCAACGTTTGAAGTGATATTTTTACACCATTTAAAAAAATTTGTGCAATTTTACACGAAACTTTTATTGTGTTTGTTTGAAAAAATTTATTTACTCTCTAAAAACACATTTAACAGTATTTTTCTGTAAAACGAGATAATCTACTCCACATATTTACCTTAACAGTACTTCTTTATCACGTTCCAAACCGATATATTAACGGTGTGGGATGATATTTTCCTTTTGAATAATAGGATCCGTTTGGAAAACAGTGAAAAAGAATTTTTACCATTTACCAGATAAATGTATGAAAAATATTATTTTATTTTAAAAAAATACGGTAGTGTTGAAAAGCTTTTTCATACACCCCGTAATCAAACAATAAAATAAGAGGGAGGAAGAAGACACCTTGCTCGCCCCCCGGCCGCTGGTCGCTGGTCTTCCTCTGCTTGCCCTGCCCCTCTTCGCCGTTCTTTATCTTCTTCCGTGCTTCCGTCGGACATCCACGTTCCACTGTGTCCACCGTGCTCCTCTTCCATACTCGTATTTCACTTACAGTCGTTAAAACGCAGCCACCGCCGCCACACACTGTTTTCTCTCTCTTCTCGCCGTTGCGGCATCGACCTTTATCCACTCAGCTTCAACTTTTCCGAATCAATTTTTTTTTCGTGATATAGTTATTTATAGGTTAACTGAAATGGAGCAAAGGTTGGTTAATGCTTTGCATTTGACAATAAATGAGAAGAACTTCATTGAAACAGCTTTGCTTTCGGAGCTTCGAGTCGATGGTCGCCGTCCATTCGACTACCGTAAGCTCACTATCAAGTTTGGCAGGCAATTAAATTTCTTTCCTCATGCTCAATCTTCTCTGTTTAAGGCTGGTCATATTTTTTCGATTTTCATGCTTCTAACTGTTTTTATGGGGTTTTGCAGAGAGGATGGTTCCTCTGAGGTGCAACTAGGGCAGACACATGTGATGGCTTTTGTAACAGCTCAGCTAGTTCAGCCTTACAGAGACAGGCCTAATGAAGGCTCACTTTCAATCTACACAGAGTTGTCTCCCATGGCTGATCCTTCATATGAGCCTGGTCGTCCTGGAGAATTTGCTGTTGAGTTAGGGCGAATTATAGACCGTGGTTTAAGGTGATTTTTGTTTTCCTTGCTGTTCTCCTTTTGTTGTTTAGTATATCCAGTGTAATCTCATTTAAAAATTGTGTAAAATGATTAGTTTCACATGGTAGTCTTGTAAAGGAATAAGATAGTGTTTTGTTCCACTTTTACTGATGTGGAAGGAGAAATAAACTCTTCTTTTGTTTAAATTATAGATTATAGTCTGTTATTCTTATTGTTTACATAAATTTATCTAAAGATTCAAAGTGAATCTGCAGGGAAAGCAGAGCTGTAGACACCGAGTCATTGTGTGTTCTTTCTGGAAAGCTGGTGTGGGCCATTCGAATTGATATCCATATACTAGACAATGGAGGGTGGGCTGTAGTTTAGTTTTCATTTTATATTATCTTCTCTGTTTCTGCTCTTTTTCATATTTTACATGTCGGTAGTTTAATTGAATCAGCTCAACTGAGTTTATAACCAACTGTTTGGAGATGCTAATGCTAAATATGTACAACTCTTTTGTTGGGAATAGAAACCTTGTTGACGCTGCCAACATTGCTGCTTTGGCTGCTCTCTTGACATTTCGGAGGCCTGAATGCACACTAGGAGGAGATGATGGTCAGCAAGTAGTTGTGCATCCACCCGAGGTTTGCATTTTTTTAAGACTAAACATTTACTGCTCGGAAAATTTAACAACCTTCCTTTTTTTTTGTTATTTTAATGAGAAAGATTGTTGAAAAATTCCCAGCGTGTGGGCAAATTTCACCATGGAATTGCATTCTGATATTGCATCAATCCATGACTCCAAGTATTGTTTAGTTGGGTTCAGTTGTTATTTATACAAGTAGGCTGGATACTCAGTTGATTTTGCTGGCTGAAGTACATTTTGTATAAATCTCTATAATGTTAGTTTGGTTATTCTTTCTAGTAATTTGTTACATGTTGGAAATAAATCAAACTTGAATCAGATTTACTTCCTAGAATCATGTCTAGGATTAGGACAGAATAATCCTCATTAATGCTATTGATTTTATTTGCTGATATTATGCTCTTTGATTGATTCATGTACACCTATAAATTGTACTCAGTTTTCCTCAACAATATATATCGAAGTGAGAGTTTCTCCACTTCAATATGGTATCAGAGCAGGATGTGTTCCTGCATCATCTAAGCGACTGAGGGTGAGAGAGACAGAGTGAGGTTGAGAGAGAGACGGAGAGAACGAGTTGCAGACGCGTTGGTGAGAGAGAGCGACGGAGGCGGTACTGCATCTCCCAAGTCAGATGTCCGTTGACATCACCGCCCTCACCGACCACAGAAGACGCCGTCGACCGGCCGGATCCCGAAGGACGAAGACGATTTGAGCAGCGTGTGGCACTTACGCGCCGAGAGCACCCACTGCATATGACACCCGTTGCTGTCACCGTCGTCACAAGCCGCTACAGACGCCGCCGATCAGCCAGATCCCGAAGTTTGGCGACAATCCGAGACGCGCGTGAGAATCACGCGCCGGCAGTCATCTCTGCGCGTGGACTCCACGTGCCGTCTGTTCTCCAAGCGCGTGACAGACACGCGCCGCCACTTCTCCACGCGCCGCCGCCTGCTACAGCTCATAATCTTAATCCGGACAACTTTCCTTCTATTTTTGGGTCTATTCCAAGGCATCCAACCAATTTGGGCTCAAGTCCTATGGCCCTTATGAATGGTACAAGTCTTGAAACTCAAACTAACGTGAATTTGGTACAATCAGGTAACTCCATTATAGCTCTTAATGCAATGGTGACCGGTACAAACACTTGGATAGTAGATTCTGGAGCAACAGATCATATGTCTGGTAACAAAACCTTATTTAACGGAATTAGGTATTGCCATGAGAATTTAAGAGTAAAAGTGGCTAATGGCTTGTATACAAAGGTTGAAGGAATTGGGACTATAGTGCTATCTACACATTTTGAAATTCATAATGTATTATACGTACCTACTCTCACATGCAATTTAATCTCTGTGAGCAAGCTTACTACCAATCATAATTGTTGGGTGATGTTCAACTCAAAACATTGTGTATTTCAGGATTTGACATCGGGGAGGAGGATTGGAATTGCTGCTAAAGAATGGGACGGACTCTATTACCTTGAAGGTTCGAGTACCGAGAAGAATGGAGCAAGGAAGGCACTGGTTAGCTCCAACTCTGATAGTAAAGATGTACACTTATGGCACACGAGGTTAGGCCACCCCAGTTTTAATTACATGAAGCATGTGTTTCCAAACTTGTTCAATAAAGATTCTTATCCATTCCATTGTGAAACCTGTCAATTGGCCAAACAAACCCGATGCTCTTATCCCAAACAACACTACAAACCTACAGCACCATTTACCTTAATCCATAGTGATATATGGGGCCTTGCCAAAATAAAAACCTTGAGTCAAGAAAGGTGGTTTGTCACATTCATTAATGATCATACTCGGATTACCTAGGTATACTTGATGAGGGAAAAGTCTGAAGTATTCCAAATATTCAAAAGATTTCATTCCTTTATCCAAACCTAATTCCGCACTTCCATTAAAGTGTTAAGAAGTGACAATGCCAAAGAATATTTGAGTCAACCCTTCAGAGAGTTCCTTGATCAGCAAGGAATTCACCATCAAACCTCATGTGTATATACACCCCAACAAAATGGAGTTGCTGAAAGGAAAAACAGGCATCTCTTGGAAGTAACCCGAGCCTTTATGATTGAATGAAATGTTCCCAATATATTTTGGGGGGATGTCGTCTTAACAGCTGCCTACCTCATCAATCGGATGCCGTCCAGAATCCTCAACTTTAGCACTCCAATCCAATGCCTCCTTGAAACGTATCCAAACTGTCCTCTCGTATCCATTATACCCCCGAAAGTGTTTGGATGTGTCGTATTTGTATATAACCACAATGGGGGGAAACTAAGTGCTAGGGCCGACAAATGTATTTTTCTGGGCTACTCTTCTACCCAAAAGGGCTACAAGTGCTATTGTCCTACAACCCGCAAGCTTACAGTATCAAAAGACAGTTTTTTATGAGGATGATGCCTACTACCCCAAATTGCCCATTCAGAGGGAGAACAATTGTGTAGAATGGCTAATTTGGGAACCTGAACCTCACACAAATCCTGAAATCTCAGACATTCCAATACCAACAAACCAACCTGAAATCCCAGACATTCCAATACCAACAAACCAGCCTGAAATCCCAGATTTACCCATGACAAACCTACCTAAACCTGCAATCCCAACTCCTCCAAATACAAACCAAACTGTGGAACCAGACTCTCCAAACACAATCCAAAATATGGAAATCAATGCTGAGATTGACACTGGGGTGGCTAGACAACCTAGTCCCAATGAGATGACATCACAGGATCAAGAGGAAGAAAGTGACAATAGAGTTCTAAACATTCTAAGGCAACACCATGACTTCAACCTGACGTCAAATTCTGAGGAATCGGGCTAGCCTATTGCACTTAGAAAGGGGGTAAGATTTTGTACTCAGCATCCCATTCAAAGATTTGTCTCATATGGCAATTTATCTGCTAGAATGCAGAGTTTTGTTGTGAGTAGTGCACAGATCAAAGTACCAGATACATTCCAACAAGCCTTAGCTGACCCTAACTGGAAACAAGCAGCAGAAGAAGAGTTATGGGCCTTAAAGGAGAACAAAACGTGGGAGATCACCACACTTCCCAGGGGGAAGAAACCATTAGAATACAGATGGATCTTCACTCCAAAATTCAATCCATATGGAAGCATAAATAAATACAAAGCGAGGCTAGTTGCAAAAGGGTACACCCAGGCATAAGGAATTGATTTTCAGGAGACATTTGCACCAGTGGTGAAGTTCAACACCATCAAGGTCCTGTTGTCTATAGCTGCCAACCTCGATTGGTCTTTACATCAGTTGGATGTGAAGAATGCTTTCCTAAATAGAGACTTAGAGGAGGAAGTGTACATGGAAGTCCCAGATGGAGTAAGAGCTCTACAGAATTCTGTCTGCAAACTCCACAAATCCCTATACGGCTTGAAGCAATCTCACGAGCGTGGTTTGACAGATTTGCCAAAGCAGTGAAGAAATTTGGCTATACTCAAGGACAAGCAGATCATACACTTTTCGTCAAGCATGATGATGGAAAGATAACCATTCTAATTGTGTATGTGGATGATATAGTCATAACTGGGAATGATGAGTCATCTATCACCCGACTCAAAAATGCCTTGGCTAAAGAATTTCAGGTCAAGGACCTAGGACAAATGAGGTACTTTCTTGGCATGGAAGTAGCAAGGACCACGAAAGGCATCAACGTGTCACAGCGGAAGTATACGCTTGATTTACTTCAAGAAACAGGGATGCTTGAAGTGAAACCAGAGGAGACTCCAATGGAAGAATCATGCAACCTTGAAGTTAAAGCAGAAGGAGTACCTGTAGATTCTAAGAGGTATGGACGATTGGTGGGAAAACTGATATACTTAACTCACACCCGGCCAGACATTAGCCATGCAGTCGGAGTAGCGAATCAGTTTATGCACCAGCCTCAGGAGGAACACATGACTGCTGTTTACAGGATCCTAAGCTACCTCAAACTTAATCCCGGAAGAGGAATTTATTTTGAAAAGGGAAGTGCTAGAAATATAGAGATTTACACTGATGTTGATCATGCTAGATCTGTGGATAATCGAAGATCAATAACGGGTTATTGCACATATGTTTGGGGTAATCTTGTCACTTGGCGAAGCAAGAAACAAATAGTGGTATCCAGAAGCAGTGTTGAAGCTGAATTGAGAGCTGTAGCTCCTGGGGTATGTGAAGGAATGTGGCTCATCAGACTTCTAAAGGAGCTAAGAATTCCATACGAAGGCCCCCTGGACCTCTGGTGTGACAACAAGGCAAGCATAGAGATGACTAAGAACCCGGTCTGTCATGATCGCACGAAACATGTTGAAATTGATAGACACTTCATCAAGGAGAAAGTTGAAGGTGGCATCATCAAGTTGGATTATGTACGATCAGCAGACCAAGTTGCAAACATTATGACCAAACCTCTCCCTCGAATCAAATTTGAAGGACTTCGAAGCAAGCTGGGAATGATAGATATTTATTCTCCAGCTTGAGGGGGAGTGTTGGAAATAAATCAAATTTGAATCAGGTTTACTTCCTAGAATCATGCCTAGGATTAGGACAGAATAATCCTCATTAATGCTATTGATTGTATTTGCTGATATTATGCTCTTTGATTGATTCATGTACACCTATAAATTGTACTCAGTTTTCCTCAATAATATATATCAAAGTGAGAGTTTCTCCACTTCAATATTACATTGTCTCCTAATGTTGCAGTTATTTTTTTTTTGGCTACTCTTTCCTATACAATCCTGATCCAAAGTAGAAATAAAAAGCTTAATGATGTGGGATAGTAGCTTGCTTAAAGAAAATGAGAGTAGGACAAATAAGGCAGAAGTGAAGAGGGGTGACGGGCATGAAAGAAAGGATGGAGAACCAGTAGAACTCTAGTAATGATAACACATATGCCTAACTAGTAAGCACCATATGTAGAGTGCAAGGGATAAATTTAAAAAATGTAAAATAGTATAGAAATATTGACAAAATATTTCAATCCTTATGCCTACTTAAAATTGCAAAATTAATAAAATAGAACATAATTTAAATAAAACAAAATCTGTCAAACTATTTAATTTTAATCATACTTCATTCTTAATTAGAGTATTTATGATCTTCTTGAAATCCTATCTTCTATATGATGAGTACCTAAGTGGGATGAGGAACCCTACCCCAAAAGCTAGTTATTAAGGTGGGAGAATCAACCTACTTAAATACTTCATTGAGCATTCCATTCTACTCAATGTGGAGGTATCTCATACTACCAAGTCCCTATCAATTGTCAACCATGGAAAGGTGACGTCTCTATGGCTGCACTTCACAGCACTTCTCTTAGCTCGACCAGTCAGAACCCTCTATGGGTAGCTCTCTCTGAAGAGGTCATTAACCTGGTTCTGATACCAATTGATGGGTACCTAAGTAGTATGAGGAACCCTACCCCAAAAGCTAACTATTGAGGTGGAAGAACTAAGCCACTTAAATACCCCATTGGGCATCTCATTCTACTCAATGTAGGACTTGGTATCCCGTACTATGAAGTCTTCATCAATTGGCACCTAATGAAAAGCTGACGTCTTGGTTGCAACACTCGACGGCACTTCACTCAGCCCCTACCGGTTACAACCGTCAAGGCGACTTTTCAAGGGGTGGAGTAATGATAGAGTACTAGATATCATGGGATCATGGATGAAGATAATGGATCAGTATGTTACCATATTTTTAGGAGTTAATAATTTGCAGCATTTAAAACTCACGTCATTGTTGGATTGAATGGCTATGATACCAAGTGTTAGGATCCTAAATTGGTAGAAAGAAAGAAAAGGATGATAGGTCCTTGTTAAAGTATGAAGTCAGAATCTAACCCCATAAATTGATAAAGAATCAAAGAAAATCTCCATTAGAATATGAACAAGGATTTTAAATTCATATAACAAATGAAGTCAACTCTTATAAGGAAAAGAGAGAAAAGATCTTGTTCCACCCATCCCCACTAGCCAAATATTTTAGGAGAATCTCCCTAAAGTACAAAGAATGAAACTGATATATTGAGTCCGTTTGGGAAAGCGGTGGAGAAGTGCTTTTACCATTTACGAGGTAAATGTGTGAAGGAGATTATCTCGTTTTGCGGAAAAACACTGTTGAACGTGCTTTTGGGGTGTTTAAACGTTTTGCCAAACACCCCCATTATTTCTCCATTACTAGCTTTAGGAAGGTTAGCTTATTTGTAAGAAGAGATTACAATAATTAATATGAAATGATTCTAATATTTTTATTCAAATATTTGAATATTTGAATTCAAGATATATTAAGATAAACTAGATCCTAATCAACATTGACTTAATAATAAAAATACTAAACGAGATATTTATAAATAATATCTCTTTATTATTCATAACATAAAATAGACTAATAACTCCTAAAAATATGGTAGCAAACTGATCCGTTATCTTCATCCACGATCTCATGATATCCGGTACTCTATCACTATGCTTATCTGTATTTTCTATTTTTCCAATACCTATATTGTATTTTTCAATCCTTTTCTGTCCTCCACTGCTTAATGGAGTTGGATTCCAATAAAGTATAGTATGTTCGCTTAAGGAGGCTAATGTTTCATGAATAATTACCCGTTATATCTCTTTTTATGATCATTTTACTGTATTAATGAACTTCAATTGACAGGTTCGAGAGCCACTTCCTTTGATTGTACACCATCTTCCTATCGCTGTGACCTTTGGATTTTTCAGTAATGAGAATATTATGGTATAATATATATTCTATTTTTCAGTTATGTATGCATCTCTCATGGCTAATTTAATATACAATATCTATCTAATTTCAAATGGTGCTTTCTAGGTGATAGACCCAACCTACCATGAAGAGTTTGTGATGACTGGGAGAATGACGGCCACCCTAAATGCTAATGGTGATGTTTGTGCTGTTCAAAAGGCTGGAGGTGAAGGAATCTTTCAGCGGATGATCATGCATTGTTTGCAACTTGCTCATGTGAAAGCTGGTGATATTACAACCAAGATAAAAAATGCTGTAAGTTTTACATGTATGGTGCATGAGTTTTTATGACTTGATTTTGAAGTCATGAGTCGTGACCATTGTTCTGTTAAATGCTGAATCCCGATGGTGTTAAATTTAAATCAAAGTCTCATGAAATTTTAGTACTTTAGCCCTCAACATACATGGTCTTCAATACAGCTTATGATCTTGAAGTTTATTTGCTTATTTGGAATAATAAATTTTATTTTTTGGTATATACATGCTAAATGTTGCAGGCCTGATTGTTGGATACTGAGTAGTGTTCTGTAAAATTACTTTTGAAGTGCCTAACTATAAGAAAAGGAATGAAAGATTTTGCGATTTTTTTTGTTAGTATAGATTGTCAAATTAATGTGCAGATTCAGTTCTGCATGAACGTTGAGAAGTACATTGAGGCTTCTGTTACTTTTTCCCTTAGGAACGAACTCTGTCCACTAAGCATCCTGTTTATGCTATGTCTTCATGCATAATGAAAGTGTTTCCTATGCAGTCCTTTTATTTTTATTGTCATATGACCTTTATAATGTAGATTTCTGCTTATTTGTATTTGTTATAAATGAAACTGCTGCAGGTTGATGCTTACAACACCGAAAGGACCCTTCGGAAGATTAAGCGTCACTCTACTGATACCTTAAAAGTAAGTGGTTCTGCTGTTAAGTTAGAGGAAAAACAAACTCAGTCAGATGGTAAGAAGGATAGCCAATCAAATTCAAAGCCAAAGGATGAGGGCAGTTTCATTAAATGTGATGCCGCATCATCAAAAGTACAAAGTAGCATCAGGGATAAAGTCTCACGAAACTTCACTGGGGGTCCTTCAAGCTGGTATAATGCCTGTTCAGAAACTAATGGGTGCCATTCGTATGGTTTTAAATAATATTTAATTGTCAGTAAATTCATTTCAAGTGTTGTCTATTTTAATGCCAAACTTGTCCTTTCATGCATGCAGAGAGAAATTAACAAAAAATTTGCAAATTCAGTCATTCAAAAAGTTTTTCCGGCAAAAAAAAAGGTTAAAACAATTGCAGTTTTTCTTGCGAAATTTATGTTTAAGAACAGTTTATAACATCATAGATTAAGTATGATTGTAATAGTTGGAAAAGGAGAAAGTAGCGGAACAGTTTGATGGAAGTAAATTTAACATTTTCTCAGAAGCACCCTGCTTCACTGTACTTGGAGGTCATGTCATCCTGAGTTCTGTCTGTATCAAGAACAGAGTTGTGTTGGATTGTCTTTGTATAACCAAATTTCCTTCTTTATACAGGGATCCATACTCTGAGGGAGTCAATTTTGATGATCTTAGAGCTTCTTTGGCATCACGTGGTAATAATTTTTCTCAATATGCTTGTAACTAAATATTGTACTTCACTTTTTCTATCTGCCATTGTGATTTTTGGCTGTGATATGCCTTATCCAGTGGCACTTGCTTGCACTTGGGGGTTGTTTGACTGCAAGTGTAAGGAGCAACATTGGATGCTCATTATTTTGAACAAAATATATTTGATTCTTACGTACGTATGTTTCATTAAATAATAATACTTGATCTTCTAATTATCTGGTAACATTGTCTGTTTAGTGCTGGCAAAAATCAGAAATAATAAATAATCTGTTGAGCCTTCTTTGTGTTAGAAGGGTAATGGTATTTCAAGAATGGTTTGTTAAAGAATGCTCTGTGGGAAACATCTAGGGGTTAAATCTTAATGATGTAGCCTAATAGAGGCATAATACTCTTAAAACACTAATCTAGGCACTGATGGCAAGGGCCTGAGTTTACGACTGAATGGACACCCCTTGAAGTACAAGAGGCAACACCTTCTGCTGATGTGTTGCTTCGTATTTAGAGCCTAGGCAAGTACCTGGTATTCAACGAACTAGTCTTAACTGCATCAGCTTATGCACTAAAGGAAGCAGAAACAGATCGGCCCTTGTACATAGCATATGCTTGTAAATTTATAATCATAAAGTGCTTAATCTTGCTAGATTATTTCCTAAAATGAGCAGGACAGTCAGCTGCTAGCAAACAAAAGGATTCAAGTAGTGAAACAATGCCTTCCGAAGCTAAGCTAGAGGAACAACCGCAAGATAGTAAATCAGATTCGTCAACAGTAAACACAGCCTTAACTACCGTGCAAAAGATTGAAGGCATGACACTGAAAGATGCAGTGAAGCCCAAGAACAAGAGAAGAAAGAAGAAAGCTGCTTCTAATCACGAAAATTAGATGAGCTGTTGTCAGTTTACGTATTGCCTTTTACAATGTACATTGTCTAAATTCGTTGCATGGAAATTCTCAAATTGTTTTTGGGATGAAAACCTGAAGACTACATAAAAATTTAATGAATAATGAAGACTATTTGATTTTTTGCCGTGATAATAGTAATGCTTCATACTGAAAGATGTTATCAATTATTAAATTGTTACTACTGTGTTTCTTAGTGCCCAAAATTTCTTGTTTCTTAAGGTCATCCCCTTTCTGTTTGTACTTTATCCTGAAGTGTTTCTGGCTTTGTGCTTAAAGTTAGGTGGGTTGTTTTGGTTGAATTATCTACTGGCCATCTCATTTACATTGGCTCTGTTTGTTTTGCCCGTTTGCACAATGGGTGCATTTACCGAGACACTTTTCCTCTCACATAAACTGCCTCGGAATCTGTGTTCGTTTTCCCAACGGGCTATCCAAACGGAGCATTGTTTGTTTTGCAGGAACGCCTAGTTTTTGAGCAATTAGTTTTAGTTTTCACTTAGTTAATGCATTGCCCAACTTATTTGAGATGCTTGACAATGTACAGTAAAGACTGGTTGAAATGGGAGAATAAGGCTTGGTGTTCTTTGGCTCCATGTGACGTGTTGACATTTACCTTGAGTAATCATTACTCATGCATTTTTCTCTTTATTTTGAGACTAATTTGCAAAACATTTTTGAAAAAGAAAACAAAACATGTGGCATATTTTCTCTTTTGGCTTCATTTTATTAACAAAATTTGGTTTATGGATTTGTTCAGACATCACAGGACTCAAGGAGAGATATTTATCGTGGCTGGAAGTGAT
>JANTPZ010010855.1:0-15359 GCA_025593235.1 Vachellia pachyceras | reverse complement strand
TTAAAACACACACACACACATATTGTTAGACAAGTTCAATCTACGCTTTCAATTATTTTTTTAAGAAGGTTGATTTAATTAAAAAATTATAATTATTATTCTCCTAGTATATTAAGATCTATATCAAACATGATTATATCCAATCATTTTACCCATGCCATATACAAATTAAATTTACATGGGAGTTAGCATACAATGGGTTTGTTTGGGAATCCAGTTGGGAGAATAACCGTTGAGAGAAATAACTTTTAAAAATTACTTTTGATAAAATGAATAAAATTTATATTTGAATAGTTAAATGATTTTTCACATTATAATTATTTTATATGTTTCAATTCCGGACTCTCATCCCTCTCTCTCTCCTCCCCATCACCCTTCTCATTTCTCCCACCGAAGAGGAGAAAGAACATGCCGGTAATATATAGAAAAATAGAGTCCGGCATCTTCCACCGGGAAAATTTATGCGGCGATGTGATGTCACCCAGATCAAGCTAAGCTGCAATATCCTCAAGCTGCTTCTTCACGCTCATGTCGATCAACTTTGATCCATAATTCCCATATCTAACGGTGAATCCGGCCAAGAAAAGGATGGCTTAGAGAGCGAAGAAGATGAGGGTGTGAATGAAGATGGCTTTGCCGTTGGTCTTCAAGCCTCCGAACTCAACCTGATTGCTGTGTCCGGGAAAGGAGTAGAGTAGCCCTGGTTGAAGAAGCACGAACAGCACCTACGGCAAAGCAGAATGTCAAGATCACAGTGAAGGGGGAGGGAAGCGGCGCAGGGAGGGATTTACAAGGGAGTAGCGAGGTGGACGAGGAAGCTTCAAGGTAGCAATGAGAAAAAAGCGGCAAATCAAGTGCCTTCCTCCTTCGTGGCTGTCAGCTTGTAGGGTAGCTTCAGGCCAACGCCGTCGTTTGTAGGAATGCATTCTCCCGCATGCGTTCCCAAACAAAACATCCTTTTGCAAAACGGACAATCACATGTAGAATGCATTTTTGTGGGTTAAACGGGTTATCGAAACAAGTCTAATATTTGAAAAGTTACCAGTTTTAGAGGTTTATTTTTAAGAGGTTTAGATGTTAGAGATGAGTTTCTCAGCCAGCTGACAAAGCAGTTACGACACGACAAGATAGATGTGTATGTCAATGAAAGGTTAGAGAGGTGAGGAAAAAAAATATCATCTGCGCTTCTTGAAGCAATTGAAAGATCAATTCTTGTGTTGGTGATAATCTCAAAAGACTACGCTTCTTCAAGGTGGTGCTTAGAAGAGTTAGCGAAAATCATGGAATGTAAGCGAGGCAATGATCAGATTGTAATTTCAGTTTTCTATGATTGTAAACCCAATACACGTTAGCCATCAAGAAGGACCTTATTATGCAGATGCATTTGCTCAACATGAACAAAACTTCAAAGATGATCACTTGTTGCAAGTTTGGAGATCTATCTTAGAAGAAACTACATATTTGACCGGTTATCATTCATCAAAATTAAATTATTTTCTCTCTGTTTAGTCAATATGTCTTGTCAAAGTTTATCAATTATATATGTTTTCCCCATAAAAATTTAAAAATAATTATATCTATGAATGTATTGTTCTTAAAAGCTGTGGTTTTCTTAAGAAAAGTAATTTCTTCCTTTTGACATGCCAACAATAAATCTGGTCTTATTGATGAAATAATCAAAGGGGTATCAAAAAAGCTAGAAGATAAAGACGTGAATGAGTCAAAGTGCCTGATGGTTGGATTTGAGGAAAATTTGGCTACCATTGAATCATTTATGAAAGTTAACTTGCATGAAGTTGGAATTGTTGGAATTTGGGGAAAGGCGGGATAGGTAAAACGACATTAGCTCGTGCTGTATTTGACAATTTTTGCAGCCAACTTGATAGTTCTTACTTTGTATCAAATGTGAGAGAAGAATGAAAAAAAAGATTGGACTGCCTTGTTTACTTGAAAAAATTATCTCTGTACTACTAAATGGCGAAAATCCCTCAATGAAAGGAAGAACCAACACTCAAAGGAGGTTACGGCGAACAAGAGTTCTTGATGATGTAGACACCTGCAGTCAATTAAAGTACCTTATTGTAGTAAAGTCATCATAACAAATGGAGACAGACATGTTGTTACTGGAGTAGTTCACGTAGTACCGAGGTGGAAGAATTCAACATGAAAGAATCTCTTAAACTTCTTTGTTGTCATGCTTTTGAGAAAGGTAATCCAAAACGGGGATCTGAAAAGAAGTAAAACTATGGAGTCTCCACCATTGGGTTTTTGTGCAGAAAAACTTGTTGAAATCCATATGCCTTTTGGCAATGTTGTAAAACCATGGGATGGTGTTCAGGTAACTACACACACACGTGTATATATATATTAATTAATATTTAGTCTAATTGAATTATGAGTGCTTTTGTTCAGTAAATTTCTCGTTTAATTGTTACAGGATCTTATGAATCTAAAGACACTAGATCTTATCTTTTCCAAAGAGTGAAAGGAGTTGCCTGATTTCTTCAAGGCAAAAACAATTGGAAAAGTGGATCTCCGATTTTGTGAAAAATTACGTAGAATTCATCCATCTATCTTCTCTCTACCTAAACTTGTTTCTATGAATCTAAAGGGATGTTACAAACTAGGGAATCTTCATGGGGAGAATCATTTGGAATCTCTCAAGCAGCTCGTGCAGACTGGCTGGCTGCATTGGTCTCAAGGAATTTTTGTTGTCGTAAGAAGAAATGACAAGTTTATATTTAGTTGAAACTGGCATAGAAACATTGAAGCTTCTAATTGGATGGTTCAACAAACTTGGGATTTGTAGCAATTTTAACCTCTACAATTGAAAGTAGTAGCGGTTCCAAAAAGATATGCAAAACCCACTGTGGCAAGCGGTTTAACAATAGTTTTACAGAACCGACAATCACATAATCAAAACCGCTACTAATTTTGCAATGTTTCTTGTTAACCATTGAAAAAAAAAAGCACTACTAATAGAAAACCACTACTAATAGAAAAGGCATTCAGAATTTTGTGTCGTGATTTTTGTCACGGTTTAAAACCGCTACTAAAATATAATATTTTGAAAACAAACAAGATACAGTAGCGGTTTAAAACCGTTACTAATTTTAAATAAAAATTAAATTTTCTCTGCAATATATTAAAATCTTTAACATATTAACCTTCATAGTGTCAAATAAGAAAACTGGGACATGACAACGCTTTTTCAACATGACGCTTTTGAAATAAAAAAATGAGGAAATGAGAGGGTGATGTGTTATATAGCCGTTTGGTTGGTAGTAGTTTTGCTGGAACTGCTACTAATTAGTAGCTAATATTCCAAAACCACTACATCGTCTCGAAAAATGAATATTACAAATCGCTATAAAATTTGAAAAAGTACACAACCTTTCAAGTATTCAACGGCTTTACCATCAAAAACCGCTACGAAGAATAGCAAATTTTGTAACTATTTTGGAACCGTTACAAATTTAGAGACTTTTCATTTTTTTTTCCTTTGGTTTTTTTACTTCTTAACAGCTACAAAATTGCACTACTATGTTGGCACATTCTTCCCACCAAAGGGCTCCAACTTGGCACCAAATTTGTAGCGGTTCATAATCGCTACTAGTATGTGTCAAGCATGAGCTCCCTCTAAGTGCTGCAATTTGGTAGCGGATTGACTAAAACCAATTACCAACTAGTAATTTAGTAGCATTACGTGAACCGCGGCAAATGAACCGTTACAAAAGCCTGCCACCATTTTTTGTAGCGGAAGAGCTATATCTGGGTTGGCCTCTCAAGAGATTTCAAATAAATAAGTTGCCTTACTTCTCTTAAAATATTCTCTCTTTCAGAGTTTAGCCAAGGAATTGACAAATCAAAATTAGCGATCCTGTTTGATTCTTGGCGTTCTTTAGAAGTATTGTGCTCGGAAAAATGTGTGGTTTCTGAGATCCCTGAGAATATCAGTTCCATGTCATCGTTGAAGATTCTATCACTACGGAGCAGCAGCGTGGAGAGTTTGCCTAATAGCATCAAGCATCTTTCAGAGCTGAAACAAACTGATTTAGGTGAATGCTATAGCCTTTATTGGAACTCCCAACTTCCATTACTTACTGTTATGGAGACGAATGCACATCATTGGAGGCCATCGATTTCGCAGTGATGCGAGCAATACGTGACAAGTCTTGTTGTGAGGTAAAAGTTTGTTACCCAGGAAGCACAATTCCAAAGGGCTTCAAATATTCTCAGACAGCAGAGAGTTCCATTATTACTATAGAGCTGGCACCACCTTCTTCTTCTGACCACCTGTTGGGTTTTGCTTCTTGTTGTATTATTTCTCCATTGGAATTGCACCTTTCAGAAGACTCATTAATTTACAGAAGATTCCAGTTTGAAGATGAAGAGATCCATTACAAGGATGAAATGGAATTCCCTAGGCTCAATAGAATATTATATATAGATAATGTTTTTATATGGTATGATCTAATGGAACGCATATTAAAGGGAAGCCAAAGAAAGCGTATGATGGCGGCACCAGTACTTACAAGTTTGCATGTGAATTCTTCATCAGAGAAATCATTCGTTGTCCTGTGAAGGGATATGATGAGTTTATAAAAGGGTGCGGAATTTGGCCAATATATGCATCAGACTTGCAAGACGAAATAGTTCAACAAATGGAATTAAAGCTGGAGAATGAAATAAACGTTACAAGCAATACTATAGCCCCAAAGCAAGTGTTTGGTACTGCTTCAAATGCTGAAGTGGCCCAACATGAGCCAGCAACACGTGCCTTCGTTAGGAGATGCAACTTGAGCAGCATCCCTGCTTTTTAGAACCAAGAGCAGGCGAAATGAGGCCTCAGCCACAAAAGGATAACAAAAAAAGAAAAACTCTTGAGAATGCAGTTCAAATCATTTTTTATGGGTAATTTCCTGCCCTAGACCATTATTTTGAATAATATTTATTCATCATTTTGAATAGGCTGAATACTCTCCTGCAGTATACACTATCTAATCGTATTAGTATGCTTTGACCTTCTGTTGCTTTACCCAAATCAGATATTTCTCCATTTGCACATCTCCAATCTATGCAGGATGGATTAATATGATGTAATCCCCTGCTCTCCAAATTCTATTTTCTTACAAAGTACTTGACTGTTGTGTCTCGTCTAGTAGTGAATATTATGTATACATGTTACAGAGATAGATACTTTAATTAATAATCTATCTAAAAATCTAATCTACATTATACCACAATGACATCATGTGATCCATGTAGTCAATCCCATCTAATGAGATAATGCTTCGTTTTTGTTGTATTGTTTGTATCCATTGAGGTTTATAATTTAGTTAAACTTAGTGATGGTTTGAATTGAATATGATGCAACTACCATCTAAAACTTGTCACAAATTGAAGGTAAAAGCTGCACTTTCTTTTCCCTCCATATCTCATTTCTTTGGCTTCAGCCCCTGATTTAATATATTAAAATCGTGAATATATATGTGGGAGAAAGTACATTATAGTTTAAAGCTTGTTAATTATATCATATAGTTCTTACTTACAGCTTCTGCTCACTATCAATTCTGGTGTGTAGTTGAACTTATAGACTATCGTCTGAATCTAAAATTCTGATGCAAAGAATTCGAATTATGAGTGCGACGGAAGCCAAAAGTACCTACTCTCGAGTATATTTAATTTCATGAATTTGTTTTTGCACATATTTTCTTAAACCGCCTTTTATTATAAATGAGCCTCAAGTAACTCGAGAGTCTAAGATGAGCCATACTAATGATATTTCAACTATAGATTTTACTAAATAAGTTTTTAGGCATATGATTATTGATTTTCTTTTTTCCATTTCAACTTGTTATGTGCAGGTTTTCCTAGAAGTTACAACATTATGGTGCTCATGAGAATGAGAGCTTGACAGAAGAACGATGTCAGAAATGCTTCTTTCAACCCAAAACTTGCTTCTTTCCCATAGATATTTCTTGTGAAGAGCATTTAACTAAAACGAGGCTTGTTACTTAGTCATTGCTCTTTCCTACAAATATTGGGGACAGCATCATCAAGTCCATTTCCTGTATCTTAGAGCACAAGAATGTGTTCATTTTATTCCAATGATGATTCAATGAAGTCTGTGTTTTTGAAAAATAGAATGTACGACATGTATCTTGTGTATCCTTAATGACTAATGAAGAGGCCAAAGTGAAACCAAGTCACTTTCCTTTGTTCAACCAAACACAGCAGCAGCAGCAAAGACTTATCCCACTGGGTGTAGTCAGCTATATAGATCAAATGTCATCATTGTATTTACTTACCAAACACAACGTAAATTATTACTTATTCAGTGCAACGTCTAACAAATTAAACCAGTTACTAAAAGGATATTGGTGCCTAGCAAAACTCCAATATAGGAGGGAAGACAAGAAGGAAGAATTTCTTGTTCCCTGGAATAAAACAAAATTGGCTTTGATGATTTCATCCGTTCATGGAACTTACCAACTACCTCCGCTGGCTTTTTATTTAATTTAATTTTCTAATTGTGATTGATTCTATTATCAATGCCACTGCTTGTTTAGTTCTCCAACTCCATCCATTATTTTCTATATGTTTACTTCGATCTTGACTCAGTTTTAGCTGCTTCATTTTTAATTTTCTGTTGTCACTGAAGACCGAAATTTCCATGCCTCTCGAGCGATTAGAGTCCCAATCACAGGAAATATTCGTAACACTATTAGTCTTGCTACTGTCCAGTATGGCTTCTTCCTCCTCCCAAATTCCTTCACACAAAGTAGGATGTTTTTATCAGCTTTAGAGGATCAGAAATCAGATCTGGTTTTCTCAGCAACTTGATGAAAGAGTTGCTCCAAAATCATATTGATGTGTATGTGGATAAGAGGCCGGAGAGAGAAGAAGTATCCTCAGCACTTATGGAAGCAATAGAAGCATCAATTATTTCATTGGTGATATTCTCAAAAGGCTATGCTTCTTCAAAGTGGTGCTTGGAAGAGCTTGTCAAAGTCATGGAATGCAAGGAAACCAAAAAGCAGATGGTAATGCCAGTATTTTACAATATAGATCCATCCGATGTTAGGCATCAAAAAGGCACTTACGCAGATGCATTTGCCAAACATGAACAGAAGTACAAGGATAATATGGAGAAGCTACAAATTTGGAGATCTGTCTTCAACAAAAGTGCAAACTTATCTGACCGCCATTCATCACATTTCCAGTAATTTTCATATGTTTTGGTTCAATATATCATTTTTATTTTTTATATCTTTTTATCTTTGTCATGTGCTGTTGTTAATTTCTCTTTTTCTCCCCTCATCATTATTATATGCCAGAAACGAATGTAATCTCGCTGATGAAATAGTCAAAGATATCCTTGATAAGTTAGAAGAAAAGGTCTCAATGGAGACAGAGCATCTAGTTGGACCTGATGATAATTTTGCTAGTGTTGAATCATTCATGGAAATTGAGTCCTCAGAAGTTCGAATTATTGGAATTTGAAGGATGGGAGGCATAGGCAAAACAACTCTTGCCCGTGCTGTGTTTGACAATTTTTTTCCCAAGATGAAAATTCTTACTGTGTGGAAAACGTGAGAGAAGAATCAACAAAGATTAATGCGTTGAGTCATTTGCTAGAAAAAATTCTTTCTATACTGCTGATTGAAGAAAATCTCACAATGAAAAGAGGTGCCAACATGTTCACTAAGAGAAGGCTACAACGCATGAGAGTTCTTCTAATGCTTGATGATGTGGACGCCGCCAACCAATTACAGTTTCTAATTGCAGAAAATATTTGCTTGGGATCAAGTAGCAGAGTCATCATAACAAGAAGAGATAAGCATGTTGTTAAAAGTGGCAGAGCTCATGAATTGCATGAGGTCAAAGAATTAAACGATAAAGATTCACTTAAACTTTTCTGCTTGCATGCTTTCAAGGAGGACCATCCTAAAATGAGATATGAAAAGTTATCAGTACAACTGCACAAGCAGTTAAATATGCTAGAGGGCTTCCCTTAGTGTTAAAAGTTTTGGGTTCAGCTGATGCTCTTGCTGTAGAAGCTGCTTCCCTCACTGTTGACTTGCAACTGGTTCAGTCGCGGTCCGAACGCATTGCAGAGATAGTGCTCCTGGATATTCTTGCAGCAGGATAGTTTTGGTAGTTGTTATCCCTTATTTATCAAAAAAAAAAAATGTTTTGGGTTCATATTTGAATTCTAGAGATATTAATATATGGGAAAGTTCTATAAGAAAATTCCAGAAATATCCTAGCGTGGAAATTCAAACTATTTTGAAGGTGAGTTACGATGCTCTAGATGAAATAGAAAAATGCATATTTTTAGACATTGCATTCTTCTTCAGAGGACAAAAAAAAAATATGATATTACTAGGGTGCTAGATGCTTGTGGTTTTTACGCACATTGTGGAATGCAAAATCTTGTTGATAAATCTCTCATAAATAATTCAAAGTACAGCATAATAGAGATTCATTATTTACTATAAGAAATGGATGAAGAAATAGTTCGTGAAGAATCTGGAAACCATCCTAGATGTCGAAGCCGATTAAACGAGGCTGAGGAAATTCTTGATATACTAGAAAATAGCACAGCGAGAACATTCATTAACTTATTTTTCTACTCATTATTTTACTGAAAAATCTTTAAACTCCATCCTTCAATATGATGTGAATTTTTTTCTTTTTTTGGGGTTTGGGAACTGGTGAAATTGAGGCCATTATGTTGAATGGAGGCAAAAAGTGCTTGAATGCAGACACTTTCAAAATGATGACAACTCTAAGATTACTACATATCAATTGTGAACTATCTCTTCCTATGGATTTGAAGCTACCTTCTAAGAAACATAATCACATTAATTGGAATCAATATCCTTTGGAGTCTCTGCCTTTGGGTTTTTATGTGGAGAAACTGGTTGAAATCCATATGGAAGATAGCAGAGTTAAAAAAACTACGGGATGGTGTACAGGTAAATTACACACATATTTATGGTTCAGTTTTTCTATCCAGATGATTGAATAATTATGAGGGCTAGCATCTTCAGTAATTTTTTTTTTCTTTTAATTATCACAGGATCTTACGAGTTTAAGGATCTTAAATGTCAGCTCCAAAGAGCTGGTGGGGTTACATGATTTATCAAGGGCACCTAATCTTGAAATAGTGAGCCTCAAAAATTGTTTAGTGTTAGTCCCTCTGTCTTATCTCTCCCTAAACTTGTTTCTTTGGATCTAAGTTTTTGCCGTCAACTAAAGAGCATTCACAGCAAGAATCGTTCAAAATCTCTCAAGCATCTCGAGCTGATAGGCTGCTATGGTCTCGAGGAATTTTTGGGTCGTCATCAGAACTGAGAATTTGAACTTAAACAGTACAAGAATCGAAACATTGATCTTGCCCAGTGGAGGTTTCAATAAACTTGAAGAGCTGCATATCAGTGGGTTGCTCAGGAGCTTTCAAATAAATGAGCGTTGCTTGACATCACTCAAGAAACTTTCTTTTCATGGCATGAAAGAAGGAAATAACGAAAGGGGACTACACGTCTTTGTTTGATGGCTTACGTTCTTTAGAAGTATTATATTTGAAGTCTTTGAAGGTTCTTGAGATCCCTGACAATATCAGGAACCTATCATTGTTGAAGATTCTATCACTTGAAGGAAGCAGTGTGATGGTTTTGCCTTCTAGCATCAAGCATCTTTCAAAACTGAAACAACATGTTTTGAGAAATTGCAGGTGGCTCAGGTCCTTGCCAGAACTTTCACCTTCCATTACTCATTTGGATGTCAGCAAGTGCATATCTTTACAGACCATCGAGTTCAGCTCAACAACTTGGCTATTAGAACACTGGAGGAGGCAGATTGCTATTGTCATTTGAAAATTGTGTGAAGATGGGATTAGCAAATCATGACATCAAAAAATTTGTTCATTTCTCACTGATTAGAGAAATATACAACAATTTCTGTGGTGCCAGAGTTTGTTACCCAAGAATCAAAATTCCAAAGTGGTTCAGATACACTCAAATGACAGGGTGTTCCATTATTATTGTACTTGCACGTGTTTCTTCTGATCATTTATTGGGTTTTATTTGTTGCTGCATTCTTCCTCACTGTGACGTAGACTAAGAGGAATCCCTAGCGTTGTACAGCATGTTAAGCTGTAAAGATGAAGGGATGAAAAACATGACAAACTTAGTGTCCAATCTAAGCAATGAATGGAGCATGGATCACATTTTGCTATGGTACGAACCTTTGGCACGCACATCAAAAGGAACTCAAAACAGAAGAGAAGATGATGATGAGGGAATTACTTCTAAGTTTGGCTTTTCATTCTACGTTGAAAAATATATTGAGACTGGATTAGTGACTGATATTCAGAGATGTAGCATAACACGTCGGTGTGGAATTTTCCCACTATATGCCTCAGAATGTCACGACATAGTTCAACAAATGGAATTGGAATTGAAGAAGGGTACAAAAAGAAAGAGAGCTCATCATTTTAATGATTTACTGCTCAACAATATTTGAACTTGAATTGAGTATAACGGATTGGTCATTTGATTTTATGAGAACAATAAATAGATATTGCTATCCTCTATAAATAATACTCATTCTGTACTTTGAAGAGTGAATGCTCACCATGTCCAATCATATTGGTATGCTATTTCCCGTTCTCTTGAATGTTACTTCTTGATCCGTAGCAAAACTCAATCATGATCACTTTTTTTTTTTGTTAAATACAAATATTCTCCTACCGCATGTAATAAATGTGAGCGCCATTTTCAGTGAAGATTTGAACATTAGTTCAATTGTCTAGGGATTAACCTCTTCCATTATACCTAACTTTTGTTTATTAGCAATGATTCGATTTATCATGAATAGCAGGGAAAGATCCATATTTTTTGTGGCCCAATGGGCCTAAAATGTCAATTTGGTAATGTCTTGTTTCATTTGAAATTTTATCCTTTGGGTTGTGGAAATCTGGCCCATGAAAAAGCTGTCTATTTTGGTGTCTCTAAATCATGAATGCCTTTGATAAAAGACAAATGTACAACCAATGCTGAATGCCTTAGATAAAAGACAAATGGGTTGAATCTAACGAAATAAACTTTTCCATCAGAAAATAGTACATCAAGATTCATATTTTTACTGAGAGAAGTGTTCACAGCTTCACATTTAGTATTTGACAGTGCATCGAAATTGTTTTGATGAAAAGAAGTTAGTGCTTAGGGGAAAAAGGAGAGATTGCGTCAACTGGTTTAAATTAGCTTCTTGAAAACTAAAAAGATTTGAGTTATATAATGAATAGAACTCATCATGACTTGTTTTATCTTGAACCGTCATGACTTTAATACATGGGAATTATCTTGTTTGAAAACACTTAACTCTCACCCAAAAATACGTTCAACATTGTTTTTCCACAAAACGAGATAATATCCTCCACATATTTACCTCGACTTGCGTAAAGTACTTCTCTATCGCTTTCCCAAACGGATCCACTATATCAAATAGGAATAGTAGAAGCAAGAGCTTGTTTGTTTCAAATAGTCAATAGTATA
The DNA here is from genome assembly GCA_025593235.1 of Vachellia pachyceras. Lineage (NCBI taxonomy): Eukaryota > Viridiplantae > Streptophyta > Magnoliopsida > Fabales > Fabaceae > Vachellia > Vachellia pachyceras. The sequence continues at coordinate 3,795 of JANTPZ010010855.1, read as the reverse complement.
CTAATCAAAATTTCAATATAAATACTAAACATTCTAAAACCTTCCTTAATGTTATGAAATAAAGATAGGGTGAAGGTGGATCCATCATTATTGTTAAGTATTTTTTTTTAGTATATCTATGAGCTTAAATTATTCTGTATTGCACGTATTTTTTAGGTGCTTTTAAAGAATTCCATCTGATCATATTTATAAACAATATTTTATCTCATAAAGGTTGATCCGTAACAATTTGATTTTGTCTAAAATTTTTTTGCACTTTTTTATTTTTATCTCCAGTTAATTACATCTCTCTTTTTTTTTCTCTCAATCATTCTCTTTCATATTTGAGAGGGGCATTACATCATTTACACATGAATTGTTTTTAAATAATTTTAACCAACGATTCCTTTTACATGAGTTGGAGAGTGGCTGCTTATAAAAAAGATATAGGAAAATAATTTTTGTCACTTAACAATTTAAAATGTTGTATGTACTAAAAAATAGTTAATAATACTGGATATACTTAAAAATATACTTTAGAATGTTTGATAAAAATATTAAAAAAAAAGGCTCAATCCCCTTAACCATCAAAATATATATAATACAAGTTTAAAGTGTAAAAATACTCATAAACTTATTTCAAATGTAAAAACACTCATGAACTTTAAAATCAAAGCAAAGATGACACAACCTTTAAAAATAATTAACCTGTGATGGGATCTACTGTTGTCTTCTTCAAAAAGTAGCGAACATGGGCCATGTTTGGTAACCATAGGCTTATTTTCATAAGCACGTTTAACAGTGCTTTTTCGTAAAACGAGACAATCTCCTCCACATATTTGCCTCGGCTTATGTGAATAAGTACTTATAAGTGGCTTATGGCAAGTTGCCAAACGGACCCATTATTTAATTGAGAGAATTGGTGAAAAGTCCCTATTAAGAAATTAATTGTAAAATAGAACATTTCACATATGTAAACTAAGCTTCCACGTTATGTAACTGAGCTTTCACGTTATGTACAACTGAACTTCCACATATGTAACTAAGTTTTCACATATGCAATTGATTCTCTAATTAATTATCTGATGGGGGATTTTCCCCCAATTTTTTTAATTAATTTTAACGACAATGTATCCGTTTGGGAATAAGGTAGAGAAGTACTTTTACACAAGTCGAGGTAAATATGTGAAGGAGATTATCCCGTTTTACAGAAAAACACTGTTGAATAATGCTTGTTTGGGAACACCGTTTCCCAAACGGTGCACACATTTCAATATAAAACCATTTCAAAATCTGTAAAAAAACCATCTTAAAATTCATTAAAACCATCTCGAAATCCATAAAATCATCTTGAAATTCATAAAATATATCGAAATTTATAAATTCATTTTTCTTAACGAACTTTCCAAACACACTCGTAAACTTTTCCAAACAAGCCGAATTTCACACCAGTAAGTTGATTGAAATTTTTGTTTTTTTTTTGGGTGACAAGAGGGGCTCAAACCCACAGTAGATTGATATTTTTGCCCCCATCACCTTGTATACCTCAAAGTTCTATTCCTATTGACCAATTCTGGGAGCAATGATTCGGGAACCGTACACGTGTGATCATCGTACGGTGTTGACGGCATCGTGAAGGGAGGAGACGGTGAACAGGATTCACGTCATGCTAAGAGTTTGACAAGGGAACGGGGCCCACCTCAAAGTTTGTAATGATTACTGCATGGGGTCCACTCTTTTCTTTCTTGCCTGGCTTGCTTCTCCTCTCGTGACCCATGCATCGCAAGACCGTACTCCCTTTCTCACTCATCTGGGTTCACGCCATGCTGACGATAGCCCCAAACCTAAAAGGAGTATTATATATATTAGATAAGTTTTTGTCAGAATAATATTAATAAAAAAATTTAGGAATAATGTTGGTTTTAAATTTTTAAAATAGAATAATATTATCTCAATGTTAAAAAATTTAATAGTAAATATTAAGTTTTAACAATTAAACTTAGTTTTTTAACGAACTAAAGTAATATTACTCCCTTTTAAAATTTTTAAGGTAAAATTGATTTTTAAAAATTTTCATGACAGAATTGCACATTAATCCTATATCCTCTTTTCTAATATTATTTTTTACATATAAGTGAAAGGGAAAATTTAATTTAATATTTAATTCTAAAAAATTATTACCATATTTTAAAAAAGAAACTTAGTTACTAAAAAAACCCTAATGTGGAGTATAAGCATACTATCAATCATAATCCTGAAACATGTCAATGCATGCTTTTCATTTAATATTGTGCTTTTGGATAATTAAATATCTTTTTTTTTATAGTAAGTAGTAACTCCTCCTTTATTCTATGTTTTTATTATTTAATACTCTTCTTTAATTTTTTGGTGAAAATTTAATACTCTTCTTTATTTTCAAAAAGTTTTTTTGTAGATTATAGATATATAAATAGAAGCTCTTATACTATATCTAACATTCTAAAACAATCATGTCTTTGATATGGCATAATTAGGGCCCATTCATAAAAGCCCAAAAAAATTGTGGATAAATTAAATGTTTTAACCTCGTTGTAATAAAAAAATAACATAGAAATAAAAAACTGAAAAATTAAAAATGAAATGAAAATTAACAATCTTCTTCTTCTCACACAAACTGTATAAGTCAATTTTACATAAACTATGAAAATCGTTGAACCTTTATTCGTTTAAAAATTAAACGAGGTAAAATAATTTAAAAACTAAATAAAACAAACCAATAGGATTTGGAAGAATTCTTAGATGGGGAGGCAAGTCAAAGTAGCCTGAAACTTTAATTAAATACCATTATTAATGAGTTAAGTAGTTAATGACCCATATAGGCAAATATAATAAAGAAGTGGACCACACTGAAATTAATTGTTTTGCGTCACGGTCGTGTTAGTGATTAGGAGAAAGGAACGAACGAATGAAATAAAGGGGTAATCTTAATAGCGAATGGAGCATTGAGATTAGTGAAGATATAATAGTTTGCATGATTGAAGGGATTGGAATAATTTATTAGTGTAGAGATTACATAATTGATGATTTATTAATTCATCACTTATACAGCACTACATTAGATACTTGTTAAAAGCAATAACTACCTAAATTATATAAAACAAATAAACAGTTATAATTAATTTCAAACAACGAATATTTAAGAGATATAGTCTGTTTTAAATATACACAAGTTAAAAAAGATACGAAAGAGAATGGATGATAAAAATACAAGAAAGATATATCATTAATTTGGGGTTAAAATGAAAAAAAATACATTTAATTTTTAAACAAAATCTAAATTATTATTTATATTTAGTAATCTAATAAAAGATAATAGGATCAGTTTTTTGCTTAATCAGTGTCCAATCATATATGAATAGTCTCTTAAGTCTTACCTTTCCTTCGTTTGCTACTTTTCATGCTTATCCATCATACTTTAATTTCCCCTGCAACTAGCTAGCTAATACCCAATTCCATCAATCGCAAGGTAGTTGATTTAACAAATTCCACAGTCATTTGAATTTAATTTGAATCACAATATTAAATTGATAATTAGTCTGATAACGTGATGAAGAAATACTTATAAATACTTCTACTCAAATTGAGATAAATATATGAAGTAGATTGTCTCATTTTATGAAAAACACTGTTAAACGTGATTATAAGTGTTTATAAACACTTTTAGTAATTTACCAAACGGTGTCGGTACAACTTGATCTTGCTGGATTGGAATCTCATTTGACAGATGTGTTGTCAGCACTGACGGCGGTTTTTTGTTAGACACGATGGTATAGTTGC
>JANTPZ010010854.1:0-19441 GCA_025593235.1 Vachellia pachyceras | reverse complement strand
TTGACTGAATCAGAGGAAGGTTGGAGTGCGAAGCCAGAGGTTTGATGAGGGAGAAGAAAGAACCTAAAATTAAAATGTTTGTTTCAAGGGACAATCGGCCAGACTAAAAAAGGGGGCATTTTTGACTTTTACTACTTAGAATTAACTATTAAAAGGTCCCCTGGGACATCACAACAATTATTTACTTTCTTGGGACCATTTACTGGTTTTTTTGTTTCCTTGGGACTCATGACTGATTTTCCCAAATAAAAAATAGAAACGTAGTGAAACAAGGAACAAATTAAATAATCAAATATGATTCGAGTTAAAGGGAGTTAAATTGTATATGTTTTTTAGGTAAAAAATTTTAACTACATGTATTATGGTATTAAAGGTAATTTTATTCAAGACGCACGGTTTGACATTATACGTGAATATCTCTTTTAGGTCTGATTCAAATATTAATTCATTATGTTGTAAGCATTGTTCGCCAACCCGGATCAGACCGACCGTTCAATTCGGAAACCAGTGAATCGGCCTCCAATCCGATCCTATCAGCTATTTGACCCTAGTTTGGGGTCAAACCAGTCAACTCGGGCGGGTTAGTGGGTTGACTGGGTTGCTCTTTTTAAAAAAATTCCTTTTTTAAAAAACAAATTTTTTTAATTTGAAAGGTAAAAAATAAAAAAACAGAACTCTTTCCCCACATAAGCCCAATGTCACGTATGCATCTACTCATCTTCTTTCTAATTAGTTTTCAAAAAGGATGAATTATTTTAAAATTTCAAATTTGAAAGTTAAAAAAATAAAAATAAAAACCCTTGCCATATATATATATATATTGATATTTTGTTTGGATAAATATTTCAAAATTATAAATAATGCATCGACTCATCCTCCAAGAATTTACTGTTTAATTTTTGGAATTTTCAATTTTGGATAATATGATTGTATCAATGTGTGATAAGATTTATTTTTTAATTTTTTTATTCCTCACCAGTTTGACCCTCGGTTTGACTTCGGTCTGACCTACTAACCCGTAACCCATTGCCTTTTCTGTTTCAGTCATCGGTCCGGTTTCTTGTACCTTGGTTATAAGATATTGTGCTTGTTTAGGAACGCGGTTGAGAAGTACTTTTACGCAAGTCAATGTAAATATTTGAAGGAGATTATCTCATATTAGGAAAAAACACTGTTAAACGTGCATTTGGCTTTTACAAATGCTCCGACAAACAAACCCACTAACTTCTTCTATTAAAACCAATCCCATTAGTTTTGGCAAGACAATTTAAATTTTGAGTTGACTGCATATTATATGGAAAATGGTGAAGTTGTTGATCTTGATGGTATTCTTATTAAGATTTGAAAATATTTGGGTAAAGAGTGTGTGCTGTGGCTTAATAAGTTATTCAATGAAATTCTACAGTCTAATAAAATGTATGATGACTTGATGAAAAGTACATTAATTTCTAGCTATTAGAATAAATAAGATATTCAAAATTGTATAAACTATAGGGGGATTAAGCTTATAAATTAGTCGTACAATGAAATTATAGAAAAATGTGATTGGGCACACGTTGAGAAAGGATATTTGCATTTTTGGGAACAAATTTGGGTACATGCCAAGAAGATCCACAGTAAAAAAAGATTTATTTACTAGGGGTTAATGAAAAATATCAAAACAAAAGAAGAAACTTGTATATAGTTTTCATTGAATTAGAAAAAGCTTATGACCAAGTGCTTAGAAATGACCTCTAGAAAAGAAAGGGGTGCATGTGGTATATATTAAAATCATCCAGGACATGTAACGAGGGGTAATAACCAATGTTAGAACCCTTAGAGGTAAGACATATGATTTTCTTATAAAGATATTAATTTTTTGGCCAAATCAATAGAAAGGATTAACTCGAAATTTAAGATTTGAAGAAAGGTATTGGAATCAAAAGGCTTCTGTCTGAGTATGAACAAGATCAAATATTTGAATTGCAGTTTTAATTAAAGAAAATTGAAACTAATTTGGAGGTGACATTGGGAGAGGAAACCATTTAACAGTGAGAAAGTTTATATATTTGGAATCAATTATAAAAATAGCGAAAATAATGTTGTTGTTAATCATAGAATTCAAACTGGATGGTGTAAATTGAGATAAGCTATTAAAATTTTTTGTGATTGGAAAATACCAAATAAGGTAAATGGAAAGTTTTATCACATTGCTATAAGACCATCAATGCTATATCATAGTTAAAGTTGGGCTTTAAACGCATAACATGAGCATAAAGTAGAGCTAGCCGAGATAAGGTGATGAGATGGATGTGTCGAGTCATACTAAAATTTATAATAATCAAATTGTGGATGAGTTAGGTTGGCATTTATTAAGAAGAAAATGGTAATAATTGTTTTGAGGTGGTTTTGACATGTTTAGAGAATGCCTTCATCGGTAAGGAGAGTTGATCAACCAATACGAAGTCCTCTAAAAAGATGTAAACGCAGACTATTCTTAATGAAATTATAGAGATATATCTTTTAATTAATAATATGTTAAAATCTTATCTATAACAAAGTACAATAATATTATGGGATCTACATAATCGATCCCACATATTGCGATAAGATTTTTTTTTTTTTGGTTATTGTTGAGTTGAGTGCATGTTGGTGCACGCATCTCTTGTGAAGCTTTTGAAGATACTTCAATGGGCCTATCCAAGCATAATATTTATTGCAACGGGCCTTTTATTCCCTGAGGTGAAGTAATGATACCCAACAGCTTCACATTATTAATGGTTAGCCTTTTATCCAACAACGGGCTTTTGTATTGTTTGAAAGTTTTCTAAGTCTACCATATGACCCCAAAAGAACAAAGAAAGAAAAGGAAACGAAACCTAGGATGGAGCGAGATAATGAGATAATTAATATAAGGATGTTTATGTCAAATATAATTAAAATTATGGAAATCTAAGCTACTTATGAGCTTCTTTAATAGCAAAATGTTACGTTAAACAATACTCCCTTGTGTACAAAATACAGAACACCTTTTGGAAGAGATTCTTGGAGAATTTTTTAATTATACCCTTATATTTATTAGTGGTACACATTGGATACTGAAAAGGATGAGATACGTGAAACAGATTTAATCAGGGGGCAAAGCTGAAAAAAATTCAATTTAAGATAGATTTCATGAGTTAAATGTTCTTCCTTATTTTCAGTGAAATGGTTGAAAGTTAATTATAGTTTAAATCTATTTTGACTTTTATGTTCAATTCCCCTCTCATTAAAACACATTATAATTCCGGAGGAGTCAACGGACGGACGGACGGATGGATGGGGGGTGGGGGGAGAAGAATTCCAAAGTTTTTCTACTAATTCACATATATGTGTTCTGATAGACTGATACATCATAGAAAATTGTTACATTTTTTTTATCATCAGCTACCACACTAATTGAATAACAATATTATTCCTTCAGCCATACACAACAATATAAACTATACATTTAAAATTCAACAGATAGAGCAACTTAACTTCACTATACTATTATTATCCTTCTGCTGCTCCTCACTTTCCTTAATCATCACTATTCACATTTCTCTCCGTGATTATTATTGCACCAACCCTAGCTATTCCAGCAAATATTATTACTTCCCATATAAGCCACCTAGCTAATACAGACACAGACACTGATTAACAATGAAAAGAAAACAATTCTCTGATAGATTCTCTCTCACTGAGAATTTATTCAAAAGGATGGTTCTTTTCTGGCTCAAAAATGGTATTATTACATGGACAATGCTTATTATTAACTATTATTCGACTAACTTGGAAAAATCATGGAAGGGAAAAGAAGACATGTCTTGCATCAGACCTTCTAAATCCCATTGATCTCCCACTAGGTTGTTTTCTCCGAAGTACTGCTCATTACTGATGATCTTGCTATTTCCATACCCAAAGATGCCCTCTTGATGATCCTCTACTTTACATATTGAGCTCTGAATTGTTTGATGATGATCATCATCAGTATAATTGAAGCAACCATTACTGTTGAAGTTGTTGTAGTGGCTTTTCATACTAATAAGATCATCATCAACATAATTTGGGACGCTTTTGTCCTCATTAATATTATTATTGCCTCTGATACCACTTCCCATGTTGCAACCAGTAGGCCCTAGTAATATTGTCCCATAATGATCTCCATTGTTATAAAGCCCTTCTCCTATATTGCCAACTTGATCTGCAGGTAAACCAAAATTAGCAGCTCCTTCAATATTAGTATTTTTCATCTCAAGATGATGATTCCAAGTGAAAAAGGAATTGTTGTCGGAAACTAATTGATCTCCGAAAATTATAGGGACTTGCATGGACGACGATGACGTGGACATTAATGGTGGGTCGATCATGCTTGAGCTTCCACTGATCAAGACATGATTTTTAGGTTCTGAAGAAGTGGAAGTAGAAGATGAAGAGTTGTTTGGTGATAAAGATGAGGAGTTGTTGTTGTTGTTGTTCTTGAACCTTTTCTTCAATGTAGAGTTCCAGAAATTCTTAATCTCATTGTCCGTTCTCCCAGGAAGACGTGCAGCAATTTGGGACCATCTGAATATATATTTGGGAAAAATTAATTATTAATCAGACATAAGATCAACATTATATATAGAAACATGTAAAAATAATCTTATACACACACACATGCACACACTGCATACATGTAACTTAACTTTCAAAACCCTATAGAATTTCAATTCATATGGAAGGTAATGTGAATTAACAATATGCAGTCTGAAGGCATTAGGTTATAGCTAACTCTAGAAGGATAATATATGGGCTCAACGTGTACAGCAGATTAATAGATATATGGAGTTTTACATGTAATGGACATCAAAAGTGGAAAAAAAATGAAAGTTAACCTACATTACAAATTTGTACAAGAGAATTAAAATAATCAGGTGTCTGTCTTTGGGATATTAGGGAAGGTTTATTTTGTTTGAATGAAATTCCTAACAAGAATTCCCAAATGACAGAATCAAGTGACGTAAGATTCTTAAATAGTACTCCATCCATTCTGTAATACAAAAATTAGTTGGGAAATTACATTTTTTGGTCCCAAATATAAGATCCAAACCCATTTTATCTTCCATATTTATCATTTTTCTCCCAACTAATTTACTTGACTTATAACATGATATATAATTTAATGTCACACAGATATTTTTGGAAGATGAAATCACATTTCTTATAATTAACTAATTTATCTCATTTTCTTAATAAAATAAAATTAGCTAAGTAGTTCCTATATTAATTACTAAATATACTTCTATATCTCAGTAGGCATTTTCATGAGACCTACTTGTACAGTTATTCATCTTCATTGATATAATATAATTCTGCTAAATCAAACTCTTTAGTTTATTATGTACAGATATACCATAAGGAATCAGAACTGTGATGAAACTGAGATGGGCTTGGAATTAGACAATCAAGGGTTTTTACTTTCACTTCCTCTTGGTGAGACTAAGCAATATAACATATGTATATAATCCAAAACTTCAGAGAATACTTGAACAACTAAGAGGATGATGATTGAGAATATATGTGTATAATGTTGGAGAGAATTAAATGAGGTAATAAATACCTGTTGCCAAGAAGAGAGTGAAGATGAATGATGAGGTATTCCTCGTGGGGGGAAAAAGCACCACGTTTAAGGTCAGGTCTGAGGTAATTGATCCAACGAAGACGACAACTTTTGCCGCAGCGAAGGAGTCCAGAGTTTCTGGCAATGTCACTCCAACAGCCTTGTCCATTCGTCAGCATGTACCTTATCAGCTTCTCGTCTTCCTCCGGCGACCACAGCCCTTTCCTCAGCTTGCTCTTATTGTTGTTCTTCATTTTGTCCTTCCCCATCATCGACTATAGCTAGAGACACAGGTTAACAAACCAGAGCATTAATATACAAGGCAATAAGTTTCTTGTTTTTGAGTGATAATGGCCTTGTGGATGTGGTTGATGATGTAAGAGAAAAATACTATATCCATATATATACATGGACAGAAGAATGAGAGAGAGAGAGAGAGAGAGAGAGGGTAGCTTCATGGGGTGGGAATGTTGATGATGATTCGGATGGTTTCTGTGGGTTTTGCTTCAGATATGACTTATATGAATGAATATTATATGTATTTTACGTATTCATCGAGCCTTTCGAGTTGTTGGTTGATCATGGAGAAGAGTACAAAACGGACTCGAGGGGGACCTTCCCTTCAAATATTCTATACAAAGTTTGGCTTCACAGAAGTATATTAGAAAATGTTACATAAAATTATAAAATCGAATATATATATATATATATAGCCACACACACACACACTTTCACCCTTGGGATTTATAATCTACATATTCATACGCGAGAATGAATAAACACATTCTCATGTATGACTTTTTTTCATTACCTCGAGTATCACTTTTATTTAAACATAAGAATGTTCAAGCAGAGATTATATACACTTCGATTAATAAATAATAAACTTATAATTAATCACTTTTAAAACATATTTTGATGCATTTATGAATAATAAAATTATAATTAATGACATTTTATATAAGGATCATTTGATAAATATGATTGTAAATAAGAAACTGTTTGGGCATTACTATAATAATACACAGAGCAGAAAGTAATAAGAGACAGTGAGAGGGATGGTTGGTGTTCTTGTCTTTGACTCAATTCTTAATTTCTTATCCCTTTCCATATATTTTACTTCACTCACAAGGTAATCATCTTCTTTCTTTTTATTAAACGTAAGCCCTTTTGCTTCCAATTCACACAATCCTCTCTCTCTCTAGGTTTTAGTTTTTGACTTCAAACTCACGTGTGTTCTTTTTTGTAATATATATATATATATATATATCAATTCAAATCAAAAAGATTTCTATCGTCTCTATTTAATTTTGAACCTTCCCTTAATTATTGTGGTGTGCTCTGATATTGATTCAAGCTTCAAAATAATGTTTTTTCATATAATGTGTAGTGGTTATTAAAAAAAAGTACCTCGGTGTCGAGAAATTATTTCCATGATTTGAACTCGTGATTTCCAAATCATATGGAAGCAATCTTGCCATTGCAATGAATTGAATTTGTAAATCCTTGCTCACAATACATTGAATTTGTATATTTTATGACATTTTTTGAACTTAGAAGGTCAACTTAGTGCACAAGACTCTTAACAGATGAAGCTTAAAAAATGATAGATGTGCGCAACTTTAGCGGTTGTTTCCACTTTACAGAATTTGAACATGAGATCACCTTCCGGTCACATGGTATTTGTCTTACGGATACAATGATGATAAACAATAATTAATTAAAATTTTGGATTGAAAATCTCTGCTTACACTATACTCAATATATATATTTTGTGGTATTTTTTGAAATTGAAATTTAATATAATAAAAAAGTACATAAAGTGTTGCAAGCTTGACAATTGTTTGTTGATGGGATATGTGTAATTTAAGGTAGTGTATAGCTTACATTATTTGCATGTTTTCCATTAGGGTCTAACTACTTATTTTAACTAAAGCATTCGATGTCCACTTCCTAACAAAGCAATCTCCTTTTCAATCTTTTTTCTTATTTCTTTTCATATCATTGTCAAAATCTTAATTATATAAATGTGGTTGCCATAAATCAAAGCATGTTTATTACTATTGCCGAATATATATATATATATATATATATGTCAACGTGTGAAAAATACATGGCAAACAATTTTTTTTATAGATCAAATCAAAGTACAATCTAAAGCTTTCACTTTAATCTGCCGATTTTGTAAATCATATCATATCAAAGGACGGCAATAATTTATTGTCATTTGTTATAATCATTAAGTTGAAGTACATTGTATATTTAATTAGTTGTGTGTAACCAATAGGCATCAATAATCAATATCAATCAATATATTAATTTTAAAAGGGGGTAAATTATATAATACTCTAATTCCTATTGATAACCCTTCTATCATTTTACCAAAATCAAGGAGGAGTCATTAAGTCATTAGTTTTGTGTGCAAAATGAAAAAGAAAATTTTTTTCAAATTTGCTCAATTTTTAATACAATGAATTACATCCAAAAATTTATAGAAGTTGCAACTAAAAGTAGTATAAAATAGGGATAACCTTAGAAAAAATAAAATAATACCCACTTGGTAACTTATAATAAGGATATAAATGGTCTAACCTTAATAAATTTTGAGAAGATAACTTCCCTAATTCTTAAGACTTTACAATCAACTCCTCCTAAACTTTTAAATAACATAATATTGCAAGTTTAGGGACACATACATATCAACTTTTGCCAGGCTAAGGAATTCTATTTAATTTACGCAAGATTCAAAATTTAAGAAAATTTTATATAATTTATCCAATAAAATATAAGTTACACTTACACTATTATCAAGTCATAAACTAGGAAATCTCATCCTTTATAAATAAATATTTTAAAAGAATATAATCAAACAGTGTTAATCCTAGCTTGATGATTTAATTTTAGATTTTCCTCCTACGTTTTCTTCTCTTTTATTTCTTGTAATATATTGTTGGTTGTTGAATATAAAGGTAAATATATGACCACAACATCCATCGATCCTTTTCTTCATAGCTGTAAAGTTATATCCCTTTCATTACCTAATCAACTTTCCTCCATGCCACGTATTTATTATTTTTCTGGGAAAGAAATTAATTTAATGAATCCCGGAAAATAGTCAAAATATTAATACTAGTCAGAGAATTCCCACGATCTTAGTCACTTTCCAACCCAAATTATCAAAAACACACACATAATATATATTATTTGAATGTCTTTGTCATTCTACTCCTTCAAGGGCGGTATAGTTATTATTCTCAACTTCATTCAATATAATGTCTATGTGTGAGTATTGTGATAGGGACTATGACAATTTTGCTAGAAAAGAAAGAGAGGGATGGAATATCTGTGAAGCTACTCAAATCTCTATCTCTCTTTCGCTCCCCTTCCCTCTCTCTCTCTATATATATATATATATAAAGCCTTGTTTGCCTAAACAACATGTGTCATGATGGGATATGGCGGAGGGTTCCCATATAGCTTCCATGTTCTGCTTTGTCATCAAGACAAGAACATACATACATCCATGCATTCATGCATGCATGCATAGGTCCTCACAATGAAAAAAAAAACATTAGTTGTATGTATAGCCATGTAAAGGTGATTGTTTGCTTAAACTAGTCGATTTGTGGGTCAAATATAAAACATAAGTTCAATTCTTTAAGCAATATTAGTGAGCAAGTCATGACGAATTTCTTCTTAACAATTCATTGATTGTTTATTTCCATACTCACTACTACAGTAGACACTTTTTACATATGTTTTGAAAGCTTTTTATATCACTTTTTATAGGGATGTAAATGCATCTGATGCAGTAAAAAAAGGTTTATTTACGTCTGTTCTAAACAAATGTAGATAAAACTTTCTACTTAGTTTAGCCAAAACATGCGGAAAATGTACCAAGAATAGAAGTAGAAACGCCCGGCATCTAAAGGCTTGTTTGGATCTCATTTTCAGAAAAAATTTTACAAATTCTGAAGTAAAACCTAGGTTTTGAAAAGTGATTTATATTTGGGAAGTTATTAGCTTTTACGGATTCCGAGGCAAAAAGTAGGTAGGAAAGAGGAAAGGGAAAGAAGGAAAAAGAAGAAAAAAAAGGAAAGAAGAAAAAAGTAGGAAAGAGAAAACCTAAGTTGCAAACCTAGGTTTTATAACTAAAATAGCTTTTCAGAAAAAATTTTGTACTTGAACAAAACCTAAATTTTGGGTCAAAACTTAGGTTTCGAAACTAAATTTAGATTACAGGAAGTGGTGGCAAATAAACTCTAAATAATGAATGTAGCTTAGTGATGAAAAAAATTGAATAGTGTAGCAGTAACTCATATTTTCAATTACTCTTGTTTAGATCTTGAAGAGAGTGCTTTGTTTAACCAGGCAAACTAAGCTCAAACGAATATAGAGAATAATTAAGCAATACTTAACACTAGCGTGATATCCACACATATTTCAAAACCTATATTTCTTTGTTCTATGACCATTGAAACTGATGACATAATTATTTTTGCCCCTTGTGTCCATGCTGCTTCCAATGATCAGGTGCCAAATCTCAACCAAAAAGGCTGTACTTTAAAAGGCATTATGACCTCAAAAGTTGAAAATACTCAGTAATAAGGAAACATATTTGGGAGTGAAGTTGAAGTACACCAATTTTGGTCCTGCAAAATGCCTAGTATATATGTAGTTATGTACCAAATTTTTATACAGTCCTTTTGTTAAAACGCACACAAATGCCTAAGGCGTTTTCTAGAAATTGTTCTTCTTCGTTTTAATGAAGCACTAGATGGTTTAATAATAATTAAATATTTTTATGATAAATTTTAAATTTAAATTTGGATAATAACGATAATATTGAAAATTACTTAAATTTTATGGTAAATTTTTATTTTGTTTGTTATTTGTGCATGTGAATTAATTAGAAATGATTTAATTTGATACATAAGTGATATATACATAATTACTCTTTCCCATCATAAAAAATTGCACATATACAAATATGGATCCTCTCTTAATACTTTTATGTATGCAGTCATATGTATTCAGGATTTGAATTTCCACTGAGAAATGTACATATATTTAGTATATGATAACATCTCAAATTGGTTGCTAGAATAAATGTGTTTAGCAAAAAAATATTCCATTTCATAATTGACAAATAAGCAGTCGTATTTGTGCCAATGGATTCCTATATTTATTGTACTCTTATTATTATTACTTGATGTTTTATCATTTTCATCTATATGTACCATGTACAAATGACATTTTCAATGTAAAGTCATCATTTTATTTTATTTCATAAATTAAACGAAAATCTACAACCACATTCATCCACATCATGTCAAAGATGACAGGGCAAACCCTTCAACAAAATCGAGTGGCATGGAAGCATTTTGACTCCAAGCACATCCACAGTGATTAAGGAAGTATATTCCACACATTGATCTCTGTGATCAAGATTTTCATTATAAATAAGTTTGCAAGTTGAAATTCAGAAGCACATTAAGATCAAAACATGCATCTAGATTCAAAAAACGCTTTCAAAAGTACTTACAAATCGCTATCAATAAAACAATCACATAAGCAGAAAAAAATTAAACTCCCAAGCTACAATCTTATAGATTATGAACCAACTCGTTACCAATTGAATCAACTTTGTTTGCTGTTTTCGTTAATCATATGCCACTTGACTCTCCCAAGATTTACAGTCCAATATAGCATACTACACCATAAAAACTCAAATACCCCTTGTAAATAATATAGCTTGTTATAAAGTTTTATCATACAACGTTAAGTACTATATAACATTAGTATTACTTTTTCCGGCAAAAAAAAATATATTAATGTTACTACCGATAGCATGTTTCTTCACGTTTAAGAAACTGCTTTAAATCCTTTCCGTTCATACTCCAGTCTTTATTATATCTCTGACATACACGAAGTTAAGGAATAACCAAAGCCAACTGGTTTCAGGACCAAAAATAAGCATCCAAATAATGAAACAGGCACAGTGAACTTAACTAAAGGGACATCGTATATTTATTTGAAAACTGATGTGCTCAAGACTTGGATGATATTACACGAGTAATTTGAGAAAATCAACAACTCAAAAAGGCCAAATCAAAATATACCCATTCCCATACAAGGGAAGGGCAACGAGGCATTATGGAGGAAGTAGCTTTTATTTGCAGAAAAGATTGCATTGCATCCCACAAATACATATATGAGGAACATAAAAGCAATTAGATTGCTTCATCTCTTTCTTGAGCTGTTCAGGGAAATTGTTGCAGATGAAAAAGCAAATGTCAAAAGGAAATTGTTTCAATCTAGATTTCACCGAAATTTATGGGCTCTCGGAGGAACCGCTCCATCTGGCTAGCCCTGGTCTTAATTGAAACATCTAGAACCTTCTGGTTAAATTCTACCACCAAACCACCAAGGATGCTAGGATCAATCTGAGACCAAAAACAAAAATCTTGATGACGACCTAGGAGGGCATTTGTGTGTGACAGGGAGAAAGATAATGACACAATACCTTCTGTTCAATATGAACCTTTTTTCCTGCACCTATGATCTCCTGAAGGGTCTCTTTCAGTTGCTTCTCTTCTTGAGGGGGCAGTGGCTGGTCCAACACGTGAAAATTAGATAATGCAACTACTGCTAAAATGTTTTACAACATAACCTCAAATTCTAAAACAACAGAATCAAATACCGAGGCTAACTAAGCACTGAAAAGTTACCACATTTAGACACAGCTAATATCACAAGGCTATAGATCATATAGTAGAATTAAAAAAATTTCCTTCATAAGCAAATATAGAGATGCGCCAATGAATTTACTACAAGATCAATCCATGCATAGATTCTTATTCAAACTTGACTTAGTGAAATACTTTAACAGAACATAACAGTGGCGTAAATGCCATGTAAACATTATGGGTAGTGCAGTTCATAATTTTACTATATTGAACTTCTAAAGTAACAGATAATAGCAAAAACATATTGAGGTATTTACGACCCCAAAAAAATTGAAAACTGAAAAACGCCTTCTCATTGTGTTTGTTTATAGCGCATACCAGCTGCAAATATGCAAGTCTACTAATGTTCATGCACATCACAAAATTCCGGTCATCCTTTTGACAAAATGGAATTCAAAACAAAGAACTAATCAACAAATATGTTGCAGTACTTTTTTCCTCAAGTGAAAATTGAAAAAAAAAAAATAGTAAGTGTTACTTACAATAACAGTGGTCACAATGGCTTTTACTTCTCCCTTGTGTGCCATTGTCAACTCCTTAAACTTCTTTGCTATGGTATCTAAGTTTCTTAGCCTACCATTCTCAGCCACGATAACTTTCAAAGAGGCAAACAGATAAATCAATATCAGCATAAAAATAATGCAAAAATCTTAATATTTTAAAATGACAATTTAAGAGTGACTGACATACAAAAAATATTGAAGAATGACAATTTAAGACACCTTTTTTCATGATGCTATGGGTCATGAAACTGAATAATTATAATCCAATGTTCAAGCTCACTAAGTGACATAATCAATGATGTTGTGATAAATCCCAGGTACATTCTAGATGGTATGGGCATGGCAATCAGGGTAGATATTCCATGAGGATGATTGTGTACCTAAGATGAACAGATACAGAATAGAAAAAGGAGGCTAAAGGTATTGAGATAAAAGATGTAATCACGTTCGCGAAGCAGAATGGGAAATTCAAGGAGTTAATTAACCGGGTTGAAGAGCTGAAAGGGTCAGAAGCTGACGATTGAAGGCTATTTGAAGATTTGGTTGCTTTAAGTAAGAGTGCTACTCTAGCCTCTCAAATGCTAACTTTGGCTTACTATTCTGGTTTCATTACATACGTATTGTTTTACTTGGAGTTTTGACTGCTAATTGTTGTCTCTTACTCAGGGTATGCTTCTTCTAAATGAAAGGAAAATATTTCAGTGTTGCTTTCCATCACAATTTATATTTCATTTTACCAATTTTTATTTGAGTAGCAGAAGGTCAATTGGATTGAATGTAATCTGCAATCAAGGGCAGTAAATGGAAGATAAAGGAATATTACCCACTATGTTTCTAAGGTATAGAGTTCTGGCTAGCAAAAAATCAGGCCAAAATAATGCCAGTGGTTGACATGCTAACGCAGGCCGCATATTAGTAATAGTAATGTATAAAATTATTGAAGTACAATGGAGTTCATTATATGATCAGGTTACATCCCACGAAAGAATACAAATATCTGAATGAACAAAAAGAATCGAATATTCAAAGGATAGTCAACAGAAATTAAAGGGAACTAAGCAAAATAATCTATCAATTAACTAGAAAAAAAATTAGGCTGCATTGGGATTATCATTCAAAAGAATGAGCAGATTCACCGGCACCATGCCCATAAGTTGATAAAATATCCAAATTCTTATCTAGTTCAGCATTATCACTTGCACATTATATTCATTTTTTTAAGATAAGCACCATAATCCTAAGTTCTAGCAAATTTGGCAAAAAAAATAAACAAATAAAAAAAGCATTAAGTTGTATCCATGAACAAGTCTCAAATGGTACTAGTATTGGTCCATTGACCAATTAAATAAATGACAAGACTTAAGTTAAAATTTCAAGTGTTTCTTCTTATCAGGCTCTCCAGATATTAGGCAACACAAGTATAATTTTTAAAGCTAGACTTCACATGATTGATTTCAAGAAAAGGTCCTTTCACAAGCTAATTTGCCATCTGAAAACCACATTGTAGACACGTACTGAACTTTACCCAATTTTTGGGCTAAAAAAAAAAGCAGAACACAGAATTTTCCAACAGGTGATAATCAACTTAAGAAATAAATGGTAAATGAATCAAGCAGGGCTTAAACGAATTCAGTTTTATTCAAATTTATGGTTTAAACATGTGGAAAGTGGAAACTCTATTGGATTTTCGTATGACTGAAAAGGCAGCCATACAAACATAATTTTACTCTCTCTTCTAAAAATAGTGACCAAGAAACAGGTTTACAAATCCCACAAATCTCGACGCTGTGTTGATTTGGGGAATGATCTGCATTGACTCATCACAAAAGAATTGCTTTCCACATTGATATGTATGAACCTTTCACTGATGCTACTAAGATCCATAACAAGCTAGGACATCTAACCAAGATACAAGATATTTCCATATCCATTTTAGCATTATAAACACAGCAATAACTTAGTCAGTGGAATAAAGGAAGGGATGATTATAATACCTAGGAAGTTCGTTGTAATATCTGAAAATTTAGCTTCCTTAGAAATTTCCTGGATAGCCTTAATTCTAGTATCTTTAGGCACAGATAAGTCCTTTGTAAACTGTGCAAACTTAGGACTATTCTTCATCGCCTCAACAAGGTCAAGAACCTCCGACTCAACCTTTTCCAATGCATTAGCTTTTACTGCTGCAATATACAAAGCAGATGCATAGTTTCCTGAACCTCCAAACAAGGCCAGGGGCACCTACAAAGCAAGCAAGAAGCGACAAAACATAAAAGTAGTAAATTAATTCCATGAATAACATAGCACTGACATGTGAAATCAAACACAAGATAAGTTGAATTCCTTGCATTTATTTTCACTTGATAGTACAATCGTTTTTTTAATTTTCCTAATTACCTTTACTTTCTCTTCCTTTTTCCCTGATGCAGTGGCATAATTCCTAGAGTCCTGCAAGCATAATATGAGAATACAATAAAATGCGGCTGCAATTAAAAATCGGGAGAAGATTAAAGGTTTTTTAACGCTTCAAATATAAGGCTATGTGCATTCATAGAGCATTAAAAAAAACAGTCATAAATTCCATGACCCCATTTCACAATACAAAGGGAAAAAATTAAAGGGAAAAGGGATTTGGAGATTAAACAGCTCGCCATCAACTCGTTCACCCATGTTCTTTAGTATGCAAAATAGATGAAAGATTCTTTAAAAGCTAACAAAGTCATTAACAGATCCAAAATCATCCGTTAGTGCTAAAGGAAACCAAGGAAGGGGGAAGAGAAAAGGCCGCAACAAACCACAGAAATGATAACAAAACGAAAACTTTAACTTCCAATCATTCGAATAATTGGGAAATTTTCCGTCAACAGCAAACAAAAACGAAAACTTCGGCCCTTGAACAATCTGTGTTACCCGCAGGCACTATGTAGAAACCAACCATAGTTTAACGACATTGAAGATATGAATAAGGCATCTATATAATCAAAACCGTGGCAAGGAAAATGCTTTCAAGAGTTATTAGAGCTCAGTTACCGGGGAAGTGAAGGGGGCAATCAGGGATCGATGAAGTGTGGATCTCTGAGCAGAGACAGAACCGGAACTAAGATACGCCAATTTGTTGACGAGAGAGAAGCCTGATCTGAATCGGCCACACAATGCCATATCCGAGAAACCCTAATTTCAGATGATTCTGCGTTCTGGGGGGAAAGAAGGAACCAGACTACACTTTGCCTACGACCAACTCTGGAGGCGAAGAATAGGAAGCAGCAAGGTCCGGAAAGATACTTGGCCTTCTCCGGCTAAAAATTGATCAATTTCTAGGCTATTTATTTATTGATAAAAAAAGATTGATATTTAATTATTTTTAGGAAAACTGATAAAAAGCAACTGTTTAAAATTTTTATAGAATAACCTAAATTTGATATTTTATGTTTTTATACACCAAAGGTGCCAAACCCTGCAAAATTTTATGCATTTTCCATATTTCAAATCCTTTTAATTAATTAAAATTTTTAAATTTAAAGTTCTTTTAATTAATAAAATTCTAAATAAGTATTGTTTATTAATTCTTTTTTATATTTTGGTAGAAACTTATATCGAATTCCTTGTATTCATTACGTCAAGTTTCCCAATCATATTAGATCATAACCCCTATTTTTCATGAGGATTCAAAATTAGAATATATGATTATGTGATGTTAGAAAATTGGCTAAAGTATACTTTTAGTCCTTTAAGTTTGCGTCAGGTTTCATTTTAGTCCTTTAAGTTTAAAAAGTACACTTTCAGTCCCTCAAACTTAACGTCATTAGTTTCTCTTAATAGAAATTGCTAATTCATCAAATTTAATTGATGAATGTGCAATAAAACGGTGACAAAGCATACTCACATTTTAATTTTAATTTAATAATATAATAAATTTGATATTTTAAATTGTGTAAAAAAAATTAAAACAACAGCGTTAGATTTGAGGGACTAAAAGTGCACTTTTTAAACTTAAAGAACTAAAATGAAATCTGACGCAAACTTAAAGGACTAAAAGTATACTTTAACCTAGAAAATTTGATATTAATATATGTGTGTATATAAAAGAACTTGACATAAATATAATCCTTATCTTAGTCCTTTTAGAATAATCTTGATAGAGAACATTTTATTTATTTTTTCTTTTTTAAAAAAGGATGTCAAAGACCAACTAAACTTTTTGGGCTCAAAATGTTCCATTTCATTACAGGCTCATTTTTACCAATTTCCCCTTTTCTAATCACTCAAGATGTTAACTTAAAATATGGATCTAGAATTGCCCATAGGGCCATAACTGCTGACAGTGAAACTTTTGGCCCATAAGTTTCAGTGCCTAAAAGGTATTTGGGCTTATCATTGAAAGCCCACCCATTGTAACTATAGTTTGCTATGCTATCCTCAACTCAATTTGCTCACTTTACCAATGGACGCTTGGTAGAGTTGGTAAGGGCTACTACCATCATTCCTCAGGGCGAGGGTTTGAACCCTGGGGAATGACAACCGCGATAATTAACGCAACCTCAAAGAGATTGTCCCATTGGTACCTCGCTACCACCGTAAGGTCTCCTCACGGGGTCCGGATTAGTCTGGGGCGGGCAATGAACCCAGGATACCCTAGGGTAACGGATGGTTTATACCAAAAAAAAAAATTTGCTCACTTTGGCATTCAACTTTGGAATTTTCGGAAGGGTTAGTATCCTATAATATAACAAACCAAAATTTAAATTATCGTTGTTAGATGTATCATTTTGATTTGCAAGCCAGGAGCCAACAAGGATTAAGTCTAGTGAAAATGGCTAAATTATCGTAATATAATAAATTAATATTTAAATAACCGCTACTCCATTACTATACTTTGAAGGACATTTAGCACCTTAAAGTATTTAGTGGTTAGATTTTTTTTATACAAACAGAAATTAAACAAAAGACAAAAAAGAAAAAAAAAGAATTAAGTGACGCCCACTGCCTTCAGAAAAGCAACCGTATAGGGTCCATTAAGGAAGTAGTGTCCAAGAACACTCTTTGCCATGCAATCAGCAGCTTCAGTTGCATCTCTCTCGATAATTTTTAAACCGACATCTCAATCCCGCTGAAACATCATTTTTATCTCACTAATCATGCTCCATTCCTTCAATTTGTTGAAAATTTAGTGGTGAGATTTTACCTTTAATATATTTTCTCTCAAAAGGGTCGAATCAAATGCTTGGTGAATTTGGGAATTACAAACGTCTTCGTTCCTTCATCAATGCCAAGATTGGAGCTATTTGTGAAAAAGTTCGGCAAAATCAAGTAAACAACGTGGAGGACAGATTTGTTGGGATCGTTCGGAAAGCGTTTCAACACCCCAAAAATATGTTCAACAGTGTTTTTTCACAAAATGAAATAATCTCTTTCACAAATTTATCTAGTAAAAGGTAAAAATATTTCTCCACTGTTTTTCCAAACGGATCCGTTATCATTTGGGAAGAGTACTTCATTTTAAATATATTACATCTGATCATTGATACAAGAGCTGATTAATTTTTTAGAGAAAATTAAGAAGTTAAATACATTACTTTAAACTCTTTATATTCATTATTTTCTCCAAATTAAATTAATTTTCCTGAATTAAAAACTGATATATAATAATATAGATAAATAAATATTTTTGAATAATGTATTTAACTTCTTTAATCTCATAAATAAAAATTAACCGGCTCTTATATTACATATCGAAGATAGTGATAGAGGAAAAAAATTGCACCACTAAAAATTTTAATTTTTATAATGGATGCACCTCCAAGAATAGCTGAAGGTGTTAGTTAATGCGGCTTATTAACCTTTTAAATTCAATAAGTTGACGGATCAATATTTACTTTTTTTTTTGGAAAGAAATACTCACATTTAACGTTTGACATAATTTTTATTATGATGATTATTAGAAAAAAATTGCAGATATGGATAAAGTTTAATTTAGGTTGTCCATTCAGGTGATAAACATGGCAGACCAGCCCACCATGTGTCGAGTGTTGGTTGGATCGAGTGAAAAGCGGTTCGTTCTAGTTTAAGTAAGGTCTCGAGTTCGAGTTTTGTGAATATAGCAGCCACCGTTGAGAAACCTTCCCACCTTTTCTGAATGCGCGACACTGATCAAGTTCAAATTAGTTGGAACAAAGCTCCAAAGATCGGACAACAAAAAACAAAAAAGGGAACGCCTTTGGCAAAAAAAAAAAAGCAAAAGAGAACGTCCCATTAATTTGTAAAGATTATGTGTAATAATATTTTAATTTTTTAAAAATGTGCTCACTGATATTTCACCCTCTTTATAAAATTTAGTAATCTTTTCCAAGGTTAATATATACATTAATTTTGTCATTTGTAGAAAATATACATTCTGAGAATGCGGTAGAGAAGTACTTTTACATAAATCGAGATAAATAAGTGAAAAAAATTATCTTATTTTATGAAAAAAATACTGTTAAACTTATGTTTAATTTTTCCGCAACAAACAAGTCCATTGATTAGGTAGTTTGGGTGGGCTCGCTTTTTCACGTGGTGGGTTCAATTTTCGAGTTGCTGACAAATGACATCAA
>JANTPZ010010853.1:0-15279 GCA_025593235.1 Vachellia pachyceras | reverse complement strand
ACTCTTTTCTGAAAAATAACCATCATTTAGGTCAGAAAAAGAGCACATATGTCCCTATTTTTTTTCATGTCAAACATTGTCCATATGATATTAGACACTACGATTGTGTTTCTGTGGACTTGTAGGTTTCAGAGAACAGATCATGGATAATCTGAAAGATGTTCGGAAGGTATAACATAAACTTAGACCAATGGAACTTATGCTCCATAAGATGGAGTGATCATGGAAATTTTTGTTTGTTACAGTTTTTCCTTGCTAATCTTAATTATGCAGAGGAGAAGTCTAGAAAGATATGGATCTGTAACATCAGCTGTGTCAGGTAACGATTCATCTCTTAATACAGTTCCTCATTAATTACTTTGCTTGAATTATTCTGATGCTTTTGGTTTTACTCTTAAAGTCCTTGGATTCTCTTTCATGGTGCTGCTTGTGTGATTAGAGATATGACAATAGCATCAAATGATTCTTAACCCATATGGACCAACAAAAAAAAGAAAAGTCCCATCATCTTGTAATTAGAGAGTTTTTCATGAAGCTTTTTAGATTTAGATACTGAAAATGTTATATTTACTTATAGATTAGAGATGCATAATATGCACTAAAGCAAAAGTTCAAATAAATTGTGCAGAGGACAAAGGGGATGCCACAAAAAAGCGTCGAGTGGAGCGATCAAGAAAGTATGTAAAACTATATATACACCCGCTCTTCTTACATAACACTACCTCCGGTCCTTAACATAAAAACTAGTTGATTTTTGTTGGAGAGATTATAAAAGTTGAACATAATACTTAAAAATATTTATTTATGTATATAATTAGACAATATATCAGTTTATAAGTCAGACAAATTAATTTAAAAAAAATGATAAATATAAATACTATTAAGAAATGGATTTAGCTTCATTAATCTCTTCAACAAAAATCAATTGGTTCCTGTATTAAAGACTCCAGGTGATACTATTTGTTAAGCCTTTACATTAATACTAGGGGAAACCACTAATATAATCATCCGAAAGCTTTAATAAATAATAACAAGTGAATAGCATAAACGTTGGAACTCATTGTTGCGTTGAATGTTGCTTACTGGTGAAACTTTTTTGTGATTAGATTCCTCTCCGAACCTTACCTTACAGTGATTTTCCATCAACATTAAACGGCTTGCATAATTCCGGGTGGACCGATTACTGTGTTTGTTGAATCATGTTAGAAGTAAGAATTAACTCTTGTTTTACCGAAAAACTTGCCATGCAGAATGGCTGAGGCGAAGGAAAGGAATTTAACGCCACCAGTTCCATCAGATATGCAAGCTGTCTTGAAGAGATGTGAAAACCTTGAGAAGGAAGTTAGATCTCTAAAACTTAATCTGTCTTTCATGAACAGGTAATATAAGTAAATTTCAATTAAGTGGCTAAGATGACATTTATATTACAGAATCACATGGAAGCAATTCATTATCATTTCCTTCCTTGGGTCCTTACAATCAAGGAACTGTACTTTGAAATTTTCAGGAAGGATTCTGAGCAAACGAAGCAGATAGAGGAACTTCAGAAGCAAAACGAAGGATTAGCAGATGAAAAGGAGCGACTTTTAGAGGAAATTGAAAGGATTGTATCAGAAACTGTCAAGATTTGATCTTTGGTTTCCATCCCATTAATCTTTTACCTTCCTCAGAAACAATGTGGTAAGCTCAAACATGCTATGCCGTCGGAGTTTTAGCGACCTGATTACTGGTGAACCCCCGGAGTCTCTTATATCTGAAATGTCTCTCTGGCTTGACCCTGCAATAGTGAAATACTAGAATCTAACAGTTATTAATGTTTGTGACTTTGTAAGCTCGGTCTAGGATATGATTCCAAATATTTTTAGCGACCTCAGTGTTAACATGAAATCCTAGTGAGTGTTAAGAAATATTATCACTGACATAGAAGACATGCATGACACTTCAACAAAACGTAAAATATACAAGTGTTGAACATTGAGTTTTATGTTTAGTATTGTTGGACACCTGTTCGTTTTATGTTTAAGCCTTTAAGGCAAAGGGAGGATTCTTCAGGTGTTTCTATAAAGTGTTTTTTTAACAAATAGGTAAAAATTGAATAATAAATTAAGTTTAAACATGTGAGGTGCTTCGAGCACGTATAAAGAAGGCCTTAATATACACTAGTGATGAGGGTATATTAAACAATATGAAACCTTGGAAAAGGTGAAGTAGAAGACCAAGTAAAACGCTTTACAGAATTAAGCAGAACCTATTGGTTAACAATTCATTCAAAATTTTTATTGTTAATATAGTCCAATGGTAATATGGTAATATGCATCAATATAGCCAACCTGGGTATCGCTTGTTTAAATATACAAGTATCTGTGTTTTTCTTCCAAAAAACTTGACGACAAAGGTACTAAAAATTAAACAAATTTTTTCCATTTAATTTTTCATCCAGAGGTGCTAAAAGCCACATGCATGCAGTAAAATTGGATAATCATCATGTTCAATATATTCCCCGTTATGAGCTATAAATACAATGGTTGATGACTCTTGCCAAAAAAGAAGGCAAGGGGAATGCATGCAACTAATTTAAGATCGTTATGGTAGCCATCACACAAGCAAACATGGCAGTTCAAATAGATTTTGAAATGCAAATCATTATATATTTCTTTTATTCAATTTTATAACTCTTAAGACTGTCATTTGAACTTTACAAACTTCTTTCTACACACATCCGCTTACAAACAACCCTATGAAGCCACCAATACTTTATCAAACGACAGTAATGCTATCAGCTGCAGCTATTGATGATACAACGTACAAGGTAATTAAATGAAAGGGGCACTGCACTTCCAATAAAACAAGTGCCACAACTTATGAAACCCTGAAACCTGAATATATCTCCATGACACCGAGAATGATGTCGAAAATGACGAAAGCACAAAACATTTGACAGAAGCGCCATCAACAGGTCGAGGAATAACATGTGGCAGAAGCTCAATGCGATGAAGAAAGCAGTCGCTGTATGAATCTAAGAAATACTAAGGAGATCAAAGAAGTTGAAAACCCAGTTACAACCCCAGCTATCATTTCCCACTTCAAAATCTTAAGCCTTGTCTTGCCTGTAATCCAGGAATTCACCATCTCTATGGTCCTGATGGGTGATCCACACACAATAATTAGACAAGAAAAAAATAAGTCTTTTATATGATATGCTGTACTCAAGCATATTCACTGGTCAATCAAACTGTTTCACATAAAGCTAGGTTAATGAATGAGATATGGTCAAAAAATTTATGGTTTCATACATGCGTCGAAATATAAAAGCATACTTGTCCAGTTTTATTCAACATGTAACATTGAAGAAGAAAAATAAGAGGCAGAATTCCGATATAGTAAGCAAACCCACTATTTCACTTTTATACTGTAAATAATAAAAAATCACCAATCATGGATACACAGAAATCATTATTTGAAGTACGCCTGTCAAAGCTTCATTTTCAGCACCAACAATTTTTAAGCAGCATTGGGCCAATCCCAGAAAAATTCAAACCCCATCTCCTCAGTCCTATAAATTGGGAAAGGGAAAAAACTGTTCTTCTCCTACCTGCTTGGTGAGAAACTTTTATCAACATTTGGAAGTTCTTACTTTTCTTCATTTGCCATTACCATAATGACAAATTTAGAGGCCATTTGATTTCAATATTAAGAAGTACAATAGTCCACTGTAATAAAGGAAAACTTGAGATAATAAACATCCCCTGCTGTATAGAAAAATCGAGATGCATTTTCTTCTCTAAAAAGATCGTTAGTCCTAGGAATCTGATCCAGCTTTTATTTTAGCAATTGACTGATGTGTTTGCATTAAAATACAAACTTTGATCCAGCTCTTTTTTTTTTGCCAAATGATCCAGCTCTTATTTGAATGGAATAATAACATGTTAAGAATGTTTAACTCAAGACCCTCTTTTCTGAGGTGTCATTCTATACAGTTAGGCATTCAACTGTGGTATCTAGACAGCATGTAATGCAATAATTAGTAGGTCAAGGGATAATTAGTACTCACAGAGTGAAATATTGCCTAACTGTGTCCATAGCAGATATCTCATCTCCATGGCAACTAAAAAGATCATTGTGATCTAATCGCACTCTGGGGGCACCAGATGTGTACCAGCAGTTATAAGTCTCATTGACCTCACAAAGGATGAAGAGAAAAGTTCTTTAAAAATATCAATATTGAAGACCTAAACCAGTAATAATTATTATACATGACACCATAAAGAATTATAGACATTCAATGAAGCCATGTCTACAAACATATATTGATTGACACCTTAAGTTGTGACCCCTACCTTGAATTTATATTGGGTCAACCATGCAGCACCGAAATTGGGCCTGCAGTAAAGAGGAAGGGCTTCATTCGGAGCCTCTGCATATGCATACATTGTCTGGCCTGAAAGGACATCTTTATATTCTACCTGACAAGGATTTGGGAACTATATTATAACAAGCCAAAGAAAACATGGATTGGCATGTACACAAACATCTGAATCGAGAACAAGAATAATTTATACTATTAAAAGAAAAATGTGCATGATTCTGATGAACAAGGGACAAGTGTGAAGGACACCAAATAGAAGAAAGACTAAAATTTGCCAATATTAGAAACAATTAAACTGATATGCTAAAATACCTCAAATATAGAAGCCCAATAATAGTCATAGTAGCAGCGAAATTTGCTTCTTTGAAAGGGATGGGATGTATACTTTGCTTTATGATTAGATAAACCGAAATTACAACTCTTGGATGACCTTATATCAACTACTGTAAAAGAATACAACTTAGCATTAGAAAAAGTAAATTCTACAAATAACTTATCAAACTGCATTTGACTTTATCAACTAAATGAATAATATCAATCAAATAAGTCAGAAAGGAAAAAATGTAAATCAAATCAATCTTTAAATTATTCAAGAAATAAACAATTTTAAAAGATGCAAAGGGCATGAAGCTTCACAAGCTTCATACCAACATTTTTGTTTTGCAACTCCTAAATCTAAAAAAGCTGGGATCTGATAAGCCTTATATTCTAAACATGTTCATTGCATGATCATGTTTATGCGATTCTGATGTATAATTGCAATTAGTACAAGGTTAGGAAGTTATGGTAGTTATAAAAATAGGTGGTAATTATGACTGTTATAAGAAACTAGCTGTTGGAGGATTAAGCCTATATGAAGGGGATGAAAGGTTAACCCAGTTATTATGCCTATTGTGAATGATACAGAGCACTACGCAGCCTAGTCCTAAACTCTTGTTCCTATCTCACCCTCCTTTCTACCCTTCTCTCTTCCCTTTCCTCTTTCTTTCTACCGCTATACATCAGATCCATATCTCCAACTTTGCAGTTAGGACACCTCCAAACTCTTACTTAACCATAAAAACCTTTTACACTAGTAAAGCTATATATCTAACTGCCTACCAATTTTTTTTTCTCAAGTTTCTTTCTAAACATACGGCCATTGTAAGAAAAATTCCAAACTAATCAAATATCATGACCCTTTCAAAGTTTTAATTTTTAATTTGCTCCATTCAAACCTTATCTAAGATCCAGCTAGTCATATCACATGGAGTAGGTTTTCCTACGCTTCTCTCGTGGGACTTTTGTTTAGATTCCAGAGATACCATTTTTTCACTGGGTTTGTTTATGGACATCAAGAAATCTCTCCAAAGATTTGATCTTTGATCAAACTCAATGGCGTCATATGATCCATGTAGCTAGCCAACCTAGTGGGATAAGGCTTCATTGTAGTTGTTGTTTCTCTACGGACATCTCCAGCACTCCATTGTTCAATTACCTTAAAAGCATATAAATCTTGAGGTACCAGAGATGGTTCAGAGATCAAAATCTCAATGTTTAAAACCTTTAAAGGAAGATACCAGTTAGTCTTTAAGCTAACTAAATGCATCTTTCTGGCTTTTCTTCAAATACAAACACGACCAGTAGAATCAGGGACAGAACCAGGTATATTGATTAAGCTGCCGACTAAAAGTATTTCACTGGTCCAGTATAAGGTCTTCGGCCTACTCGCTGGTCCAATATAGATTAGTATTGAGGAAAGCATGAATAACTAATAGATGGGTGTACTACAATCCGTCACTGAGTAGAAATGCAGTATTTGGAAATAATCACAATTCGACATTTTCTGAGCTGGGTTCAGGGATAAAAGTTCTAATTCTCAAGCGATGCAACGCAGAACAGTACTTTCGCCGTATTTTCACGCTGATTTTCGAGGGGGAAGCAAGATAAACTACACTTCCAAAGCAAATGAAGCTTAACTAGAAACTACTGGACATTTTAACGAAGGAAGAAAAAGCTTACCGCTAGATACGATCTTACACTGGGAAGGCAGGGAAATAGGGTTCGAAATAGATAAGTTCGTGCTGAGTACAGCTGTAAAACCAACCAGAAAGGGAAGCGATAATAAGAATAAAATGGGCAGTAGGAGACCGACAATACACTGCAGTGCACCAATCGAGAAGTCCTCCTTCTTGGGCCCTTCCGATTCTGGAACCTCCTGGGTAGAATCCATGATTCTAAGAAAGCTAAGAACTTGTTGACTCGCCGGCCACCGGAACCATTTATCCGGTGATCGGAGTTTTGCACACGGAGATTAGAGCAATTGATCTATGGGGTGCATGCGACGCATATTTAACAGTTTGACATGGGGACGGAGTTCCCCATTGATCAAGTCAAAGTCGCTTATATATATTTACCCGTCGAATAATCAATCTACTCGACTATTTCTGTTTAAAATTGATCAATTGATTTTCATCAGGCGTATGTTTATCAAACCGTTTAACCTTTTTTTAAAGTAAAAACTTTTGTCACCTATTTACTTCGTAAGAAGCAGTACGTTTTGGGAATTCATTCGACAGTGGTTTTATATAAAAGGAATTTTATTTTAATTTATGTGTAATATGCTTCTTAAACAAGCACGTAAATAATTTTGTAAAAATAGTTTTTAAAATTAATCTGAATAAACCACAAGTCAAAGTAAAGTCACTAATGATAAAAATTTGATTTTGCTGGGTTAAATATGAGAAAATAGTATTATAATTTAACAAATGATACAAACGAAGCCATAGATTAATGAATTGATCAGTTAAATTTTTAAAAGAATTTATTTATAGATCCTTAACTATAAAAAAGCTCTATAAAAGTTGATCATAATTTACAACTTGACCCATCAGCTAAAAGTTTAGAAGAACTTATCTATAGATCTTTAGTTACAAAAGACTCCACATGAGTTTATTACTTTCTTATGACATAACTTTCTCATTGAATACAACTTATTTTTTAAATAGGAAGCTTACTAGCCTTAATATAATTCAAAATATTAAAAAGATATGATGATATCTACTTAAATTAAATAATATCATTGAGATCCCTAATTTGGCATTTATATAACTACAATAATATTATAAAAAATAAACTATTAATATATCCTAAAGATTATTAAGATGGTTTAAAATATTTAAAAGATAAATCACCTAATAATCCACTAAATACAAGATCGTCCTTTTTTAAATAATAAAATTATGTAAAAATAGAAACAAATAGATTTATTTATCTTCTTCCATATGCGTTTCTTAATACTTGAATACCAAGTAAAATATCTTATGAAGTTGACATACTTATCCTATGAATTCCCATCACCTTTTCTTTTCTCTATTTTTTGGCCTAACCATTTTTTTCTTATTATTTTTTTGGATCAGACATTTCCTCCTTACTCAATGTCTTCCCTTTATTTCTTAATTTTTATTGGTAAGTACACTTTTAAGATAATTTTTTCGTTATAAGAATTATTAATACGTTTATATGATTGTTGCTTGTATATTAAAAATAACAATATAAATAAAAATTAAATAAAAAATTCAGAACAAAATAGCAAAAAATTCAAAAATAGCAATATACAAATTTTCATTCAAATTTTTTTTATAAACCTTTCATAGTAAAATTTTTACAAAAATTCAAAACAAAATATTAATTCAAAAGTTAAGGTTAAAGGAGAAATTATCATAATATATTTTCAATATTGTTGAAAGTCAGCTCAAATTAAAAGTTGAGAATTCAAGGAGGTGTAGATTTTGGTATTAAGGTGAAGAGTCTTTATGAATTTGTAATTAAAAAAATTGGCACTCACATTCCTTCAATTTTTGTTTTTAATGGCATATGGGTATTATGGTCTTTTTAATAATATTAAAAAAATCTCTAGTAAGGCTTATAGGTCTTATTAAAAATTTAAATAAAAATTTGAATTATGATTTATGCATTTCACTTGAATTTAATAATGATTTTACCTGTTAAATTTATAAGTAAAATTGATATATGGATGGCTCTCCTTTCTTTTATATCCATGACGCAGAAGTTTTAATTAATGCTGACGCATAGTATAACCTGTAATATTGTGCAGGCTGGTTCATTAAACATGTGACTGGTAGAGTCCCATTCGAACAACATTTTAAAAAGTTAAACGCACGTTTAATAGTATTTTTTATAAAATGAGATAATCTTCTACACATATTTACCTCAGTTTGTGTAAAAATACTTCTTTATCGTATTCCTAAATGGATACACTAATAAAATTCCACAGCCAACTATGGGCATGTTTACATCATGGTTGAAATAGAATCAAAACTTTTTTTTATATTTATCTCGTGGATAATAGATTATGTTAAAAAATTAATTTCTACCATTAATTTAATTACCGCACCTTCCTTTATAGGGTGCCTACTTTTTTTTTTTTTGGCCAACTATAGGCTATGCTGGTCACAAAAACCACAACATAAACTGATCACATTAATATGACGTGTCACTGCTAAGGATTGAGTAGTGAGATTAGCTTAAATGTAAGATTGAGTTCCCATAAATCATGCTATAAGGACTGGGTTAGACTCTGTGAGAATTAAATACTTAATTTTCACTTTTGATCGTTTAAAATATTGAATCTTTCTAGTTTCTATCATGTTTTTTACCACTCTTCCTATCACATTTGCCCTACTCTTTTATCTCCTTTTTGTTTTGAATTTTTATTTAATAACAAATGTCTTCTTCTTACATAAGCCTTTTTCATACTATCTCTATTATATTTTTCTACAACTTTTATAAAAACGATTAACAACAAAGTGGTCAACAAAAAAACTAAAATGAAAGTCTAAAACACATTAATAATCTAGATCCGAAAAATCTCCATGATTAAGGTTTGGAATGCAGGTCAGTCCGGCTCGCCCCATGGGTCAAGCAGGGTAGGGTCGGTTAGAAGAATTTTCCCCTCATCGGTCTATCATTATGGTAGCTTGAGCCTGTCAACCCGCCAAACATTTTATTAAAAAAACCGGAAATACTAGATTGATTACCAACGTAGCATGTATGATATGACTTAACCCATAAACCAACACAAGAGAGGAGAGAAAAGTCCCACGAGTCTCAGGCCAAATGGAGCTGGAACCTAGAAACACTTGGGGCTTGTTTGGGGAGGCAAACCATTCCTGCGCTTACCGAGACAAAATTCCTCTCACATATTTACCTCGGAATCTGTGATTGTTCTCCCAACGGACTATCGTAAGTCTTGATAACACAAAAGGACAACAAGAAAGAATCGTATATAGGTTGAAGCAAAAGCTTTCTTTTAAAGCTAAATTTTTATTTGTCACAGGAATTTAGCCGGTGGAAGCAAATATAACTAGACTTGAAATTAAAGTGACGTGAAAGAGCGATGTCGATGACTTGAGTTATTCCGTTGAAGACTTAAGGAAAGGAGAGCGTGATGAAGCACGATGAGAGAGCGTCGTCGGTGACCTAATTGACCCCGTTCAATGAATTGTTGAAGACTTGAGAGGAGGAGAGAGGGCAAAACCGTGGCTTGTAGTGTTGCCTATCTGTCGCCGTCATCGATGTAGGAACCCTGGAAGGAGAGGAGTCAATCGCCGATGTCAATGCAGTCTTCAGGCATCCGAGCAGCTGGAGAGGAGTCCACACTGCCTTCACTTTTCACCCTTCTTTCTCTTTCTCTCGTTGATGGCTTTGGTTATGGCTCCCATTTCTTTACTCTCAGTTCTCACTCTCAGCCTCATCCAGTCGGGCATTGATCAGTCACTTCTCGCGTCGGTTGGTTGGTGTGCTAAGCACATCTTACGAAGGTGTGTATACCTTCCATTTGTAAATACGTTTTTTGGGTTATTGTATAAATTTAGTAAAACAAAGTCCTGCTCTATTTGTAATAGAGACAATATCTACGAGGTCGGGGCATTAGACTGTTATAGTTGGTATCGAAGCTAGGCCTCCAGTCGATGTGTCAGTGAGAATGCAAGGCCCATAAGAAGTGAATGTGAAGTCCCATATTGATTGGAAAAGAAAACAAAGCATGCCTTACAAATGTATGGATACCTTCTATTTGCAAATGTGTTTTCTGGGTTATTGTAGAATTAAAGGAAACAAAATCCTACTATGTTTACAACATTAATAATAATGAAAGGGGGGCGTTGGGCTATTACACCAATCACTTCAGACTCTACCCCTCACTTTTAGTAATAAAAAAGCAGATCAACTCAATAACATGTGGGTTCAATAGAACGAGATGAGAGAAACCTATTTCTTGCAAATTAAGGATCCAACCCGTTTTTCCACTATATCCATGATCTCCATTTCCCACGATTAATATTCTACTTTCTATCTCACCTAGTACTGGGAAAACGGGCTGGCCTGCGGCCCGCGGGCCAGCCTGTATCAGCCCGCGGGCTGGAAGGAGTCGAGCTGTGCAGCCCGACTCCTGGCGGGCTGCCAAGCCCAATCCCGCCCCGTCAGCCCACCATGTTTTTTGTTTTTTTTCACAAAAATTATTGCTCATCAGATACAATCATTTTCCATAGGCCAGCAACGGAGGTCCAAGGGGAACTAATGCAAATCTCCGAGCTAAAACTAACCTTCTGCTCTATAAGGTGACAAAAGTTAAATCTGCACCATTTCATCTAACAATTGATTTGAATTATATTTACAATTTATATTGAATTTAAATGTTGTGTTTTCAATCTAATACTCAATTGTATGATGGATGGAGAACTGTAAAATTTTCCTTGTTCTCATCAGAAAAAAATCATTTAACAGGAAGTTTGTACTAGTTTCAATAAGTCAGGCTGTGAAGCAAACAATAGAATTCATAAA
The DNA here is from genome assembly GCA_025593235.1 of Vachellia pachyceras. Classification (NCBI taxonomy): domain Eukaryota; kingdom Viridiplantae; phylum Streptophyta; class Magnoliopsida; order Fabales; family Fabaceae; genus Vachellia; species Vachellia pachyceras. The sequence goes on along the minus strand of JANTPZ010010853.1, from coordinate 4,070 downwards.
ATTTTCTGTTACAAGAAGGAATGAAAAAAAAACGCCAAGTATGGTTTTTCAACAACTGTTGTCATCTTGAAGATGATACTCTACGGTTTACAAGTTCCTCAGAGGGTTCATCATCTCAGTTGTAAGGAGTCTTGCATCCAAAAAACCAAAACCAGGAATTTAACAAAATTCTCCATTCTGATATCATGTTTTGTTTTGTTAATATGCTCCAAGTTCAATATATTATCTCCATTTGATGACAACATTCTAACTTATCGAAAGAAAGCTAATCAATTGATTGATTCATTCTATAGTAAATCTGACTCATCACATCCTTTTATTATTCTTTTTCTCTTTCTTTTAACAAAAAGTATGTTATGCTTTTGAATATCTGAATTACAAATTTTAGAACCACATGCGATGGAACATTCAGAGAAGCAAGAGACGAATATGAAATATTGCTTCATTGTATAAATCACACGAGTTCAGATAAGTTACCCCTGTTCTTTGCTGATTCAAACGTCCACTAGTTGCAATAATCAAATATCGATTAGGAATATGCAGAGGAGGCTAGAAACTTAGCAAACTGTACCAGCTTTCACAGACCAACATCAATATAAAGAGGAAATAAACCTGCGACGGTGCAACGGTGAGTCAGCGACCTCAACGTTGAAAGCTTCGACGGATGACGAGACAGATGAAAGGCAAGCTTCGACCGTTCGACGGACTGGAAGACGACTAGACGAGGCAAGGCGCCGCGCAACTGAGAGAGCTCGGTGGAAATGGAAGACGAGAGTCACAAGACGACGAGTCGAGGAAGAAGTCGCCGCGAACAGGAGGAGAGGAGAGGTCAGAGGAGGACGAACGACTGGGGAGTGCCGAGTGGGGATGGTCGATTTGGGAATTTAGGACACTGAAGAGTGAAGTCTGACTGTCTGAGGCTCTGAGCTGTCTGTCTCGGTCTCTCTCTCTCGGAATGAAGGCAAAGCGTATTAAAAAAATTAAAAAAAATTAAAACGGGCTAACCCGCCAGCCCGCGGGTTAGCCCGCATCAACTCGAGGCCCTTATAAGTCGGGCCTGTGCAGCCCGACTTTTTACGGGCTGCAAATCCTCCAACCCGAACCCTGTTTCAGCCCACGGGTTGACAGGTCCAACCCGCGGGCTGAACCCATATTCCTGGTCCTAATCTCACCCTACTTTCTAACGTTTTAAAAATTAGTTGGTTAATTATTTTAAGGCTAACAGCCTTGCACAAGTGATCATTACCATGGTGTCAAATTTCAATGTAGGGATCAAAAATTCACTCTATTTTTTTGATATAGAAATTTTGCTCAATGTTAATAGTTATCAACTAGTATTTATCTGATTCAATGTGAAAATAAGCAAATTGCACAATTTCAAAAAGGATTAAAATTGGTTAAAATAATTAATATGTAAAAAATAGAACTTACTTTTCTACAACACCTTTATTTGTATTTACAGAGGTACGAGTGGGACAGATATCGGATAAAAAAATATAGAATGGAATGGTCGAAAAAAGATATGGGAAATCCATATAATTAATTAAAAACAATTTTTTATACATAAATTTTAGAAAAGGGGTTGGGCTCATAAATAATTCAAGGGCATGACACCTAACTCATGATCCACTAGGGCATGTCCCTTACCACTGGAGTAAGGCAAGCAAACCCTTTGATCTGGGTACACAGGTAGATGAGATCGAATCATTTTCCTTTCAACGAGAGTACTAGCCACATCTTTTGGCCAGCTAGACTAAAAATAAAATTAAAAGACTCATGATGACGCTAAGCACGTGGAAAATTATTTTTCACAAAAAAAAATCAGACCCACTTACAATTAACCGCTGAGGAAGACTAGGGCAAAAAAAAACAAAAGAAAACAAAAGGATGCGTCTGGTATTTCTAGAAGTCCAGATACCCTTTATAGGAAATTCAAATTTCTTGCAAATTCGCGGTTCCCTCTCAAAACCGAAGCTATGGCGCTTTATTGACTCTAGGGTTTTTAAATTCTCTTCCCCCTCTTGCTCCTCCTCTTCGAACTCCCGACGGTTTCTCTCTCAAAAACCAATCTTCTTCATAGTTTCCCCATTGTCTATCCCAATCTAATTCATCGATCATCCAATAAGTTTTAGGGTTGCGATCTCAGAATTTCCACAATGGCTGCAAATCTCACCGGTGGGGCGATAATGACGATATGTAGAGACGACATCTCTTGCGAGGACCTGAAGCCTGTGCTTCAGGTGATTGACTTGAAGTTGGTGCAGTCGCAGCATAATAACAACACGGAGAGGTATAGGCTTGTGCTTTCAGATGGTTCCCATTACCAGCAAGGGATGCTTGCTACTCAGAAGAATGAGTTTGTCCATGCTGGGCGATTGCAGAAGGGTTCTGTTGTTAAGTTGACTCAGTTTATCTGTAATGTTGTACAGAGCCGCAAGTAAGTCGCATTTTTGGGGCATTTCTTCTTCTTCTTCTATGGGTTCAACAGAGAAGAGTGCCAGTTCTGAATATGTGAAGCCAAATGTCAAACGGAATTTTTTGGGTTGCGTTTTTTTGTCTCAGGTTTTCATTGCTTTAGACTTTATGTCAATGAACCATTTCCATTGCATGTGTTGAAGTTATAATTTTGAATGGCGATTGGTTTTCTCGATTTCTGTTTCGATTGGCATTTACTATTTATGAATGGAGATGAAAAAATCGGCGAAGTCTCTGGATAGGGATTATCTGATTGGTGTGGTAAAGGAGACAATAGCTTCTAAATATTGTTCCTTCTCCCTATTTTTGTGTGCAGATTTGTTCTTCCTGTTGAAAGGGACAAAGAAATGATTGAATCTGGATGTTCCTAGAGGATATAAGTTATGAACATATAGTTCGTTATTAAAAACAAATAGATTTTAGGACAGCGAGTGTATTCCTTGTTGAAAATTTCCTTCTCAAATCTCACTATATAGACTGGCTGTTTATCTATTCATACAAAGGTTAGCCATTAGTAGTTTTAGAATTACTGACTTCGGGAAGCATTGGAGGGAGTGGGGTCAATAAACTAACTTAGTTTTTACAGAGCTAGGCAGTTGGGGATTAGGGATACCGTTGTCTTTGTTTTCTTAGTTTGTGATAGTGTTTTCCCATGGTCTTCACCGTGTATGGCTGTTATTACTCATTGGAAAAAATTTGGTGGTGAGACTAATTATTTTGTATTTTTCTATCATGCTGACCTTTTCAATACTTTGAAAAGGTGTGCATTTAGAATATTTCCTATAATTTGAATTCTTTCTTGCACAGTAGGGGGAGTTTATGCTCTCAAGTAGACTGTTGCACCTTTATTGTGCATGTTAAGGGTCATTTGTGATGTGGTTGTCTTGTTCACCATAAGCAGGATTATCATCATCATCGACCTGGATATGGTCCTTGACAGATGTGATATGATTGGAGAACCTGTCCCGGCACCAAGAGCTGTACCTGCATCATCTCCAACTGATCAATCTGGAGCTACCACTGGGAACCCCCAGCCTTTAACCAGTAATTCACCTGCAGGTGGCAAGATTGCTCGACAAAATGTGACTGGGCCATCTCTAGATCATTCACAAATCAATCTTACTGCCAATGGTGCAAGATATGGTGCTGCAAATGCCCCTCCTCTATTTCCTAAAGCCGAGCCTAGAGCTACATCGAATTTACCTAAATCAGAACCATTCAACGGGACCTATGGTCAACAGAACATGGGATTTTGCAATCCTCGACCAGAAACTCCAAGACCCCCACAAAATCACAGTATTCGTCCACCGCAGCCTATGAATAGACAACCTTCTCCAAATTACAATAACAGGGTACAAGCAGCCAGAAATGAAGCTTTCCATAGGATAATTCCAATAGCTGCATTGAATCCATACCAAAGCACGTGGACAATTAAGGCTAGAGTTACAGCAAAGGCAAGTCTCAGGCAGTACAACAATGCCAGAGGTGATGGCAAATTATTTTCTTTTGATATTCTTGATTCTGATGGTGGGGAAATTCGTGCAACTTGCTTTAATGCAGTGGCTGAACAGTACTATCATCAAATTGAAATCGGT
>JANTPZ010010852.1:0-14865 GCA_025593235.1 Vachellia pachyceras | reverse complement strand
TTTGAGTGCCATCAATTGAGATATCAAAAAGTGGTTCGGTCATAACACTGTGCTGTAAAACAATTCCAAAGAAGATCCTGATTGAGTAATGCCCCTTTTGCACACCATCAATGTTGTAGCAATTCTGAGGGCCTTCAGACAACGGGAAATACCGAAGAGTTCTAAGCGGAGGGGAGATATAGCTTGGATGTGTTCCATCAGCGGCTATTCCTCCAGTATATCCAAAGTCTTTACGCCAGCGGGTCTTGGTCGGTTTTGTTTGAGAATCCTGTTGAGCTCCACAGCTTATGCGCATAGCAAATGGTGCTGCAACGATATAGAAATGTTAGAATATATTTACAAAGGAAATCGCAATCATCGTCGATAGATTGCAAAAGAGTGAAGCAATAACTTCTCTGCTGCAACGTTAAATTACGTGCAACGGTCCGTGCAATATTTTGCGGTATCCACGAATTACGATCAAGAGCCACAATGAACTCACTAAGTACTGTACACCCGTTATCACTTAGTATGCTGTTAATTTCTCGACTGAAAAAAAATAATCGCATGGATATAAATAATGGTAAATTCCGGCCCAAGTTTTCTATTTTTAAGATAAAGTTGTTCTTTAGCAATCCAAATTCCCTAATCAATGTTATAACTATGCAAACAGCAAGCTACTAAGCTAAGTTATCGAGATTAATTGGATGGTGTTGGCCATTTATTTTTTTTTATTGTTATGCTTTGTTCGGAATGTACAATTGGGCCTTTAACTTTTTAAATGGCTCAAATTTTGAAACGGAAAAAGAAGGAAAAACTTGCCCTGTTCATCCCTTTCCTTTTCCTACTGCGAGTTCTCAGAAGCAAGACAGAACAAAATAGGCATTAAAATTCAAAGTATAACAAAACAGATAGAACAACAAAAATTGAGAGAGGCGAAGGTGGCAGGTCATTTTCCTTTCCCAATATTTCCTTCGAGCATTTCATTCATTACTAAACTACACAAACTTTGAATCCACACGCAACACCAAAAGCAACGTTCAATCAAAATAAAGTATCAATTCCATCCAAAATCACGCACATTTCACACCAGCTCGATTGAAACGACGAAGAAATAGAGATTCTAACCAAAACTTTCAAGCATCCCCCAGAACATAATACATTATGATGAAACCGATGCTCACCTCGTCCTGGACTAGAGAAACACAGATTAAAACCCAAGCAGAAGATGATCATCCATATCAGAATAAGATATTTCATCATTGTACTATGTGCTCTGTTCCTCGAGACTCTCTCGCTCCCCTCGTTCGCCTCCTTCTTTAGTCTCGTTCTCTCATCAGAGCTCCATTGATGCGAGAACGAGAGAAACTTGCAGAGACGCGTCTGCACTTTGTGGAGCAAACATCCTCCTCCTGCACGACTGGAAAATTCACTAGTCTTCAGAAAATCTTCTTCGGTTTTGTTGTTGACCCTTTTGAAGGAGCTGAACGAGATTATACTCTCCTACTACTGAGGCGTACCACAATTGGTGGAGGCTCGATCGGACGGTATATAAATGGAATGGCGCAGTAGGTGCTTATTAGGTTGGAGTAGTGACCTTGACATGCAACATATTGCGTTGGCATGTGGGAGTTGTTGTTCCCCACTTCATCCATATCGTAATTATTCTAGGGGCATATAAATATATTTTTATTTATTTCCTTTAATTTTTTGCCAACATATTTTTATTTATTTTTGAGTTAATACAATCTTTTGTCACTCAAATTTGTTCTGATTTTCAAAACAAAAAAATTTGTTTTTATTTTAGTTTTGATCCTTCAAATTTAAAACCAGTGATTTGAAGGGCAAAATGGTCCATATTTTCATTATATTATAGGAATGAATGTTTCAAGTAAAAATCAAATTTGAAGGATTAAAAAACATCAGTTTCAAACTTAAAGGATAAAAATAAAATGAGAGTAAATTTAAACGACTAAAAATCGTATCAACCCTTTATTTTTTTTGTCCAAACTATATTTGGCGTATGAAATGTGCTTGTTTGAAACAACATTTTCAAAAATCAAATGCATGTTTAACAGTATTTTTCTATAAAAGGAGATAATCTCCTCCATATATTTACCTCAACTTATGTAAAAGTATTTCTCTATCGCGTTCCCAAACGAGCCCATTGTCACATTTCAATAAAAGCAGTTTTGCTACTAATGACCAATGAGTATACATTTGGTGTTCAAACTCAAGACTTAAAAGCTATTTAATGAGGCCTTACACCGGTAGATATCAACTAACGTGTTGGTAAAATTTCTTAAATTTTAAGTCACTTTATGGATAAATAATGAACAAAATTAATTAGTATAGTACTTATCTACCTACATAATAAATTAAGAAATTTGTTGTAAAGTTTTAAATATCCATAATAAATTAAGAAATTTATTGTAAATTAATTAGTTTTAAAGTTATTTACCAAAGACACAAGGAAGTTTTGTAAAATCTATCTCTTATCCATCATATTCAAACTCTTAAACTTGTTTACATATAAAGAATCCATGATTATTGTTAATTTCATATAATATCTAAATAATTTTAAATTTCTTTTGAGTTTTGAATATATAATCACAGATATATTGTATCGACAATTTTATTTTAATATTATTTAATAAATATAAAATTAATGTGCAAGGGCAATATGCTTGATTAAATTCGTGAAGTCTATTGAATTCTATTTTTTCTAAATATAATCTATGAATTAAAAATATATATATATATATATATAATTGTATATATTATGAATAAAGTACTGAAACTTTTGAGTTTATCATCCCACCCACCCCAACAAATTCCTTTTAAAAAAATTTAAAAATTGTGGGGAAATCGAACAATTGTTGAAAGAATAATTCTTATTTTTTTTTGGGTGAAGAGAGTAATTCTATTTTAATACCACTGTATCGCTTTTCAATCGTTTCTCTTGTATAAAAAAAAAGGAAATTAGCCACGTGACGATATGAATGAGAGAGAGAGAAATACAAAGGTGAGTTTTAAATTTAGTGGAGAAATAATTTTATATAAATCAAAATAAATATATAAATAATATTATTTTATTTTAAAAAAATACTGTAAATAGATTTTTAATTTTTCCAAACATAATATCAAACCAACAAAGTAAAGGAGAAAGGGAAGGGCAAATTCTTGAAATTACGAACTTGACCTTAAAAGGAAACAGATCACAGATGATACAATGATCTAACGGTCCAAAATGGTCTGAGACATCTGCACTTTTGACCATACTTTGGGCGGGAAAGGTTGCGCAATCATCGGCGGGGTAAGTGCTCAAACACTGCTCTCTCAACTTACCAGGTACGTACGTTTTGATTGCTGGTACCTTTGAGTTAGCGCAGAAGTCGTTTTCAAACATACGTTGAAAATCCGTTTGAAGGGATGGGTGATTGATTAAAAAAAAAATTTACGGAATTAAAAAAAAATTTATAAATTTTAAAATACTTTTTATAGATTTTAAATTATTTTTATAGATTTTTGAGATTTTTTTGTCTTGACTTACATGCACCTTTAGGATAAAGATTTGCCAAACATGCACATAGTTTACAATTTATAAACTTATTTATTGGAGCGTTTGCAAAAATCAAACGTACGTTCAACAATATTTTTTCGTAAAATAAGATAATCTCATTTACATATTTATCTCGACTTACATAAAAGTACTTCTCTATCGCGTTCTTAAACGGAGACTATATCTATAAAATAAGTAAATGAAAAATATTTTATTGTATTAACTTGTATACTCCAATTTTCCTATTTCAAGTGAAGCCAATCTTTTATTTTATTCTATTTATCAATTACTTTATTAAGTTTTTAATGTAAATATATTATTTTATTTTTTATTCATTTTATATTGACTTTGTTTTTTGAATTTCAATATATACTAAATAGAGATAAAATTATAAAATTGTTGAATTTTAAATTTTTTAAGGAGGCTTAAGGGTTTTCATAATCTATGCGAAACAGATGGATATGACTTGTATATAAAACAAGATGAGTACCTTATATACTCAATTCTAATAAACCATTTTAATGTTTTAACTAATTCATACTACACCTTCAATCTTATTTATAAGTAATATTATCTCTAATGGATAAAGTTCAATTTACCTTATCATTAAATTTAATGGACTTTTCTATTTTCACTTCTAATTAATTGTATTTCTCTCATCTTTTTCTCCATCATTCTTTCTCTCATTCATAACCTTCATAGATGAATGTATGCTTGGAAGAAAAAAGTTATATTTCTTGTCCATTCATTAATTTAACTAGTTTGGTATGATTTGGGTAGTTATTACATATGAAAAGGGTCAAAATGAGTACAAATTAAGGAAAACCGTAAAATTAATCATGTGTTAAAATTCAACAATTTTATAACTTTATCTACATTTAATATACATTATAACTTATAAGAATAAAATTAAAATAATAATTAAAGGGTAAACTTGTACATTTATATGTAAAATTTAATTAGGCGAATTATAAATTGGATAAAAAATTATTCTTTCCCTCCGCACTGAAAATTAGACGAGAAGAATAACAAAATAAGTAATTAATGATTCATCCGAATCTTTCTATAATACATAAATAATAACTAAATTTTATAAATAAAAAAGTTGACTAAAATTAGTTTAAAATAGTAAATAAGAGAAAAAGCAATTTACCTATACTTATATAAAAAGAAAAATATGTTTAGTGCTTTAAATTTACATTAAATTTTAATTTAATTTATTAAATTTATAATGTATTTTTAATCCTTAAAATTAATAGCGTTAGTTTTATTTAGTGAAGAGTTATTACTCAAACAGTGGAAATTGACGGCCTCTTTTCTCTATTGCTTTGTTTGTCCCACAGTATTTCCTTTTCTATTTTGAAGTTTTTGGTTACCATGCGGTTCGTTATCATACTTTGCAAATAGAGATATCTTTATGGTCGGCATGTACATGACAAAATGTTTAATTGGTTTATACGTTGAAACCACATCGCATATAAGTCGAAATAAATTCTAGTTCCATCCAAATACCCGACCTTATTTGGCAACAAGGTGCTTATACTCATAAACACGTTCAACAGTGTTTTTCTGCAAAACGAGATAATCTTCTCTGCATATTTGCCTCAGTTTGTGTGAATAAGCCCATAAGTAGTTCTCTACCGCTTTACCAAACGGATCCGGCATCATATAGCATACATGCTTCTAAAATATTTCATTATCTTTAAATTAATTTGGAATTTTGGATTGTTTCAAAATAAAAGGAAACACAATAAGCACTTTAATTTGCTACAATTAAAAAGTTGATTCACTTTATGACAAGTTGACGGGGGAAGGATGATGGCGAATTGGGAGTGCATAGTGCCCAAAAGCAAAACATCATTTTTCATGATGAGGCGGGGGACTGGGGAATGATCAAATGAGCAGACACAAAGGTGTTAAGTATGGAGAAGACATTTAATTCGTTTAAATAAGCGGTGGGAAAAGTGATTTTTTAGTAGAAATTATTTTGGAAAAGAAATTATGAATAAAAGTTAAAAGTCACTACCAGAAAAATATCATTTAGCGACGGATATAGCTTAAATGACTATTTCCATCGCTAAAACGATGATATCTAATATTTTCTGTCGCTAAATGGAAATTTTCTGATGGAAAATAACCATTTAACGATGCATTTTTCTGTTGTTAAATTATATTTTTCTGGTAGTGAATATAACGTGATTTATATTTAGTTCAGTGTTGGAAAATTGACTTTTTTTAAAAGGATAAACCATTTAGATAAACGTTAAAGAAATGATTTTTTATGGCAAATTATATAAAATGACATAAATCTCATTAAATGTCATATATTCATATATATATATATATGTAATATTTTAGCTATTTTCTGATAAATTTGAGGATAAAAATAATGATAAAAAATAAAAAATGGAGTAAATGAAAATATATGTAAATTAAATATTATGAAAAAAAGAAAATTCTTTCAACTAACTGCTAATATCACATAACTAATTGGATCATACAATTGTTCTACTAACTAATAATATAACATAATTAGGCATATGAAATTGCAGCAATTTTATATGGCATTCTTCAAAATTCTCACCACTTTGCCAGACTTGAGGTTTGAAGAACATACTAACTACATAACAACAAATCCAAGAGATCTAGGAACTCCATAATTTGACACCAAATATGCATCAAAATAACCATCAGACCAAAATCCCTGCCTACTAGAATGAAGGAAACAAAGGCAAGGCAATGACCTATGCATGGAGAAGAAATGACAGCTACCCGACGTTGAGACGACGACAGTGAAGAATACGAAAGTGGTTGCGAGAGCTTTCAAATGTGCAACTACCAGAGCTGGAAGAAAATCGTAGGAGCTTTGACGGAGGACAATTACTTGCTAGAGCTTTCAGATCTGCACCTACCTGAGCTGGAAGAATATCACAAGAGCTTTGACGGAGGACAATTACTTGCGTATGCTTTCAGATCTACACCTACCAGAGCTGGAAGAGGATCGCGGGAGCTTTGAAGGACTTGCAAGAGCTTTCAGATCTCCAACACTTTTAGATCACGGGAGCTTTAAAGGAGGACAATTACCAAAGCTGGAAGAAGATGGATGCGTGAGAGCTTTCCCTTGATGATTTAATGCTCCAACGGTAATAAAAATGGCTTCACTGTGATCCAAAAAGCGTCTCTTTCTTACTTTTGCTCAGAAGCCACTTTTACGGTAGAAGGCATTTTCCATCGACGCTTTGCCAAATGCCTAAAGCCAGCCCCCATGCTTTTGGGCTCCAAAAGGACTTATGGGCTCTGCTAACACTCTGCCAAACACACTCATTATAACAGAGGTTGGCAAAATGAAGTGAGGAGTCGAAAACCTAAAAAGGCATATATATATATCAAGATGGCTTGTGAGAAAATCACATAAGGGCTCGGATGGAAATAGGGCTATGGAAGCAAGGTTCAATTTTTAGGATGATGTATGGTTCCAAAAATCATAACAAGCTTAGCTCCAGGCTTGGCCTGGCATGTGGGTTGTGTATAGATATTTTTTAGGCTTGTCCCTGAATTTGTTTTCAACCTGATCTGGCCTATGGTTTGTATAGCTCTTTTTTTAAATATTACTTATTTTTTAATTTTACCTTCATTAAATAAAAAAAAACCTCTCTCCAAAGTCCCTCTCTCTTTCTGTCTCTCTCCCCCTGCAGTCCTGCACTATATGTAGTATGAATTTAGCATTAAAAAATATTTAACATAGATTTTTAAAAAAAGAACTTGTAAAGCCGAGAACGCAAGAAGCTTGAAGCGAGGGGACGTGTGGACAATGTCGAACGAGAGAAGGTTGAATATGAGGGGGTCAACGGAAATGGATGGGGAAGGTGAGCAACAGTGGCGGAAGTGGGCGCGTTGGAGTCTAGACCCTTATTTTCTCTTCGTCTTTAGCTCTCTCCATCCTCACGTTCACTGCCTTCTCTTCACTCATTCATTGTTGTCGCAGCCGCTGTGATCAAGCAGCAAAGGTTAGTTCGTCATCGCCATCTTGATTGAGAAGCCCAGCCCAGTTCATCTTTGTTTTTTTTTGTATAAACCATCCGGTATCTTGGGTATCTTCAATTCATTGTCCGCCCAATACTAATCCGAACCCCCTGCGATGAGACTTTATGGTGGTAGCGAGGTACTGATGGGACAACCTCTTTGAAGTTGTGTTAATTATCAAGCCTGTCACTCCCCAGGGTTCAACCCTCGTCCTGAGAAATGCTGGTAGTAGCTCTCACCAACTCTACCAAACGTTCATGGCTAGTTCATCTTGTTGTTATGCCTTGGCTAATGATGATGTTTTTGAACATACCACAATTGTGAGCATCATTTAACTAGACTGGCAGAGACAACGAAATGGATTGGGTTGGGCTTCTTGGTTGCAGATTTGCTCCATGACGTCCAACTCTCCAACTCTTCTCTCATTATATATATAACAGATCTTGTATCAAAAATATATATATATATATATATAACAGATCTAAGCTGCCTGACAGGCTAAAAAGCCTCTCAACCAGTATGGGTCTGTTCTATTTAGGGAAATAGGCTTTTCAGGCAGTCCGGATCTGCACAGAATTTTACAGGCATGTCGCATGTCCCTAACAGACTGTTTGAATTGTTTTCACCCCTAATTATGCTCCTGGTGGTGGGAATGGCGTAAAATGGTTGACCTTTTCCTAAAGACAATTTTAAATATTGTCAATAGACGCTGCCCAATTGTATCAGGTGGGTTAGACGACACCACGATATGGAAGCTGCAGTAGTGGCGACTTCACAACCCGTGTCGTAAAGAAGGTTGTAGAAGAAAATTCTGAAACTCCAATTTCCCTAACACTGTAAAACTTTCCTATGGATTCGTGGAAGAGAGAGGCTCCTTACAAGCCATGCACGAGACTAAAATGGTTCTTTGTTCGATGGTTTCATGTTCAACATTGGCAAAGAATTTTTTGCCTTCATGCTAAACTAAGTTATTCTCCTAGGCCTTAAAACAGCGTGGGACATGCATTGACATAAGGTCGTGGTTGAAATGAATTCCTCAGAAGCAGTAGAGCTTATTAATATTGGATAGAGCTTATTAATGAAGTGGACGGTGTTCGACAATTGTTCACTGTAACGTTAAAGTTGCTTGCTACTACTTTCTTGGCCCACTCTGCTTCAAAACTTCCTGCTACAGTAACGAGGCTTTCGTTGCTGCAATCACTTCTTTTTACTTAGGCTTAGGTTTGAGCTCCTCACCCTCCAATGTCAGCATCCGCTTCTCCCATCACCGCCGATGATGACTACAAGCATTCCGATAGTCAGTTCTGCGGCTCCGACGCCAATGCCATTGCATCCGATAATCCCGATGAAAATCAGAAAGGTTTCTTCCATTAAATATTTGTTCTTTAATAATGTTTTTTTGGTTATAATCTTTACACGTTGTTCTGATCTTTTTCTCGCATTATAATTTCACTTCGGTAGAGATATGTGCTTGAAGTGTAACCCGGGAGTTGTTCAGCAAATAGAATTGGGTTATGCACTACATCGGAGGATGGAGATGTTAGTGTTTTTCATTCTCAAAATCAATCAGATTAGTTGTGTTGGGCTTTGCTTTTAGTAGGAGATGCTAGAGAGAGAAAGGTAGAACTCGATAATGATATTCTTTCACATTTCAAATATTCAAAATCTATGTGCAAAGCAAGTCTTGATTAGGCAGGTAAATCCCAAAGTCAATTTTGGTCCTAATTGCACAAACTCGCTTTTGAGTTTTGAGGTGGTAGGTAGAAAGCAAGTGGGGATGAAAACCATGAATGGTGGACGATTGATCAAAGAACCTACAGCAGAAGCAAGTCAGAACCTACAATAAGGAATGAAGTTGACCGGATTTTCATCTAAAGTTTATCTGCATTCCTGTAGCTGGGATAATTCTTGTCGTTTTGTTCATATAAAAGATCCTGAAAATAAATAGGCCGAGCAGACTGAAGGAGAATTGGTTACTCAAAATTGGAAGAGAGAAATGCAACCAGAGGAAGGTACATTATTCACTTGTATAGTAAGGTTGTTGAGGAATCTACTTTGTATGCATCTTTCTAATGAAGATATTGTCCTGTAACAGGTATTGGAGACGTTTTTAAGAGATCAAGGATGCATTGTACTCAAGATCCATTGGCTGCTACACAAGAAAGAACACCTCTGTGTTCATCTGAATTTTCCTTAAACAAAATAAAGAAAGAAGTAGGCCCAAGCTGGCATCCAGATAAAAGTTGGTCTGTCTCTTCTTTCCCTGCATTTCTAAACCCTACAGGGGAAATGACTACCACTCAAGTTGAGACTCATTCATCTAACTTAAAAATGGCTACTCACCATCCAACTACATGTATGTCACCGTCTCATGACTCTCACCATATTCTCTACCAATCAGGATGTTCATTGTCTTTAGGTGGATCCTTAAGTGGAGGTTCTATAGATTCTCAACAACTTTTTACAGAGGCATGACATATCATGACAGTTTGGCTCTAGGTAGTTCTTTTGGTGTTCCACCACACCCAACTGGATGTAAATTAAAATTCTCTTCATATGATTGGGAGCCATCTGTACCTTTCAAACCATCTTTTTTTTTATTACTTCATCAAGTAGATCATCTGTAGAAGATCAAAACAACCCTTTTCACGGTAGTGTAGAGATACGCAATTTAGGGGATGGATCTTTGGAAGCTTTCATTTTATATCAAAGGTCATCCATTCAGACTTCATCTCAGGTTCCTGCAAATGGTGAGTCTGTTGAAGATGAAAATCAGGGATCAGATCTTCATGGGGACAAAAGTTCTATATCTTAACCATAGTAGATGAGATAAAACTGAGCCAGAGGAGCTGTGTTCCTCGTGGAAAAAGCTTCATTACAGCTGAAACAGGTAGAACAGCAGCAAGATATCTAAATTGCCAATTTGAAAAGGTCGGCATGGGACTAAAAACCTTTGAAGACGTTAAAAATATGGGAAAAGAACAAACTGAGCGTGATGTTAGGCCTCAAGGTGAAGTAATAGAGTACAAAAAACAAATAGTAGATAGGGATAAGTAAAACGTGAAATGGATAACAATCTTCTGAAGGATGTTGGCATGCAGATAGAATCAGTGGAACTGAGAAATTTCCGTTCGCAGATTTTAAGACCAGTTTGGCACGAGGGTCACCTCAACAAGGATGCACATAACATGATTGTTAAAAAATCAGTTGACAAGATTATTAGCACCTTACAGCCTCAGAAAATTCCACCAAATGAGGATTCTATCAAGAAATACCTTTCTTTTTTGCAGGTGAAAATTGCAAATCTGGTCAAGCTAAGCTTCTTCGTTTCTTTATATAGTATTGTTGATAAGGTGTGAATGAATATCACTTTGATGTATCGCAAACATTTTTCTTATTTGCAGGAATATACCAGTATATATGGCCAGGTTTGATATGGTCACCCACATACCTTTGTTTTACAGTTCGCTAGCAGTATGTAAGATCCAAATATATGTGAACTTTTATCTCATGGACCCAAAAAAGAAAGGCTTTTATCTATAAGAGGCCATCTGTTTGATAGTGGAGCCTGTGAAGAATGTTGAATGCCCCTTCAAGATCTTGCTAAGTTGCTTGTTCCATTGTGGAGTAAACTTGAAAGGATTGAATATAGAAGTCAGATAATAGACTTACAATCTTTCATCTACTTGATTCTTTAGCATATAAATAAAAAGCTGATAAACTATTTGAGACAAGCCGCATTTATGATTGGAGAAATTACATACAGGTCCTAAAGAACAGAAAAAATCACTACATGATCCCTGGAAACCATGAAATTGAGCTAGAATCCCATGGGACCTTGGTTCCATTAATTGCAAATGTGAAAAGGCTTTCTTGCTCTCTTCTTCTTCATTCTTTCTCTCATATTTCAATTCAAATAACCAGGGGCAAAGAAGTCTTTTCATATTTACAATTAATTTAACCTATGTCACATAGGACTCCAATTTCATTTTATGATTTCTATGGACCTGATGGTGATTTTTTTTTATTTCTTGGGATATGTACGTAAGTTCCCCTTTATGATTTATCTTAGTATTCAAATATTCAAATCTGTGGGCAAAAAAACAAATATTCAAAATGTGTGATGGAAAGAATATGGGTGGTTTCTAACTATCACCACTTACGATGAAGCATGTCGAAATTCATGATATATTACAAACTCTATGGTGTGCTTCTCCCATAATATATACATGTATACATATGATCGACCCTGTGATACGTTTTTTCCATGGAAGCAGAGGAGAGAATGTGCATATGCTGATAAATGACAATGGTATCATTCCTGTTCAATATTTCCTTTTCAAAGTTATTTCAGGAACTGGTTGTTTCGTTAATTGCGATTCTTTAGGTATGCTTCTCAAATCTCAATCTCAAGTGTTGATGGTTAGCCCTGAATATAGATTCCGTCATCTACTGACAATTTAATTAAATCTGAACTATTGAGAGTCAGATCACGTGAGAAATAAATGAAGTTGGAAATGAGACTTAAAACAACCGAGTAATCAGAAACTCATTTAATATAACATCCATCACCCCCCCTCCTCTCACACACACACACACTCACACACACACACACACAAACACTCCTTTTGTGATTAATAGAAAGAATACCCATTTACAAGAAGCCTTATTTACTGATCATATAGCATATAAAACTACTCCTAGACTAGAAAAGTCTAATTTTTTTTTATGACATAAATGTCTAAAAATAAAGAGAAATGAATGCATATATAGAGAATCTATAAACCTTGTGTGTTGTGTCAGTGAACTTTGGCTTTGGGCTTAAAGGCATGGCAGTTCCTGCATGGTGACACCAAAGTTTTGAAAAACTTCCCACCAAAAGATTTGCTTCTTGGTCTTCTTCCTCTCTCACCCCCATCAAATTTCCTTGCATTCCCAGAACCCACTCCCTGCCCATTGTCATGGTGAGCTGATAACATTGAACTCAAGGATGAAGTGTGATGATGATGATCTGTGTGATTTGATTGAAATGAAACGGCTTGTGGTTGATGTTGCTCAATGGAGATTAGCAGATTAGCAGGTTTTGGTTTAGCCTTCTTCACTGAGTTTGCTGCTGCAGATTTTGGGGTTGGTTTAGTCACAATAAACTCAAATTCTGGGCTCTGATTTGTAGTCTGATCATGTTGTTGTTTGGTCTGTTTTAGAGGAACAGAAGGTGATTTGGATTGCTGGTCTTCAATGGAGATGAGGCCACTGAAAGAGAGTGAGTCTGGTGAAACGTTATCAGCTGGAAGAACATATGAAGGAGGCTTGTTGCCATTGAAGGTTCCCATGGAATTCAGGGATTTGTGATCAAAGTCGCCATGTGGGCGGAAACTTTTATATGTAGAAAGTGGCTGCAAGTTGAAAGCATCTTGTGACCTTTTTGTTTTGTCCAACAGATCCTTTTGCTTTTTTTTTTTTGGGGTGCTCTTGGCCTCCTTGTAGTTGTTCCATTATATTTCAGACTATTGATTATTTTTAATCTAAACAGTTTTTAAAAGCCACAGTTGATCCCAATCGAACCAAGTCAAACCACATTGGTATAATGTTCTCTCAGCATAGATAGCAAGTCTGATTTCAATTGTTTCATTTTAGAAGTAAAATCTAAAGCAAATCAATCTCTTAACTATATGCCAGCTTGAAGTTCGATTACAATATCTTTAGAAAATATTGACTTTGAATTGTTCATAACATAAATATGAACATATGATCTTGAATAGATATGTCTCGTGTATTTTTCCTTGAGTGAGCACCCAATCTGGATTTGAGAAACAATAATACTTATCCCACAATAATAAAAATTTTAAGGCAAGGCATTTAAGATTCTTACATTTTAAATTCCCATATTTTTTTAAATGACCGAAACACATTCCAAATTCCAAGTTTTAGTGTGTCAATGATCACATATTCACATAAATGATTTTACTATAGTCTCTGTTTGAGTACATCGTTTAAAGTGGCGTTCATACAAGTCGAGATAAAACTTTTCTAACATACTTACCTTGAATTGAGTGAAATCAATCTCCCAACAATGTTCCAAACAGGTACATAATCTCTATTACCAACCCAGGAAAATATTTAACTTTATAGACCTCATATAAGTAGTGTTAAAATACATTAAAAAAACTCTCAAATATAATAAATGTCTTCTTAGATTTGAACTTTGGTTTGGAGACTGGTGGATATTACAAAGGAAGAGTAATATAAGATAAGCCAAAACCCTTTGTCAATGTCATTTCAAGTCTCAATCAAATTAAAATGATACAAATCCATGAACTTCAATTTATGTGTTTTTTTTTTTTTACTTTGAGTTTGTCCCTACAGTGCTTATATTCATCCTATAATTTGTTTAACCGGCTGAGGTTTGTTTGCATGTTGGTAACAACATGCAACACTTTTATTTCTTCTGGATATATTTCTATTAGAAACATTCTTTCTGAAGCACTGTCAGGTATTAAATGTAAACATTTCTTCTAAAGATTTGAATATTGATTTATTAAATTGTGAGAAATTAACACTTCCATTAAACATGACCATGTTGGTAACATTAGGATTTTGTTTTGGCCTTAAACATAAAACTTTAATATATTTGTTTTCTAAATTTATATTTTTTCAAATTATTTTTTATTAAATACATATATTAAAGGAGTTTACAGTGGTAATTCCCAACATATATTTTTTATAAATAATTAATTTTCTTAATATTTGTAAACACTAATTTAGTATAGGAGGGTATTTAATACAAAATAAAAATTTATAATGAGGCATTATTTTCAAGACATGAAAAGAATGTGATTTATTAAAATTATTTGTAGTGCAAGAAAAAATGTGTCTAATTATATTTTTAACAATGCAAATCTTAAAAAGTTGGAAGTTATATGATCTTGAAAGTTGTAAATCTTTTGATGAACAAATTACACCCACAATTCTCGAATTTTTATGTGACTTACATGTAAAGAAGCAATTGTTAACTTTATTATGGAATGAACAACAAATCCATTTAAAATCTAAATAAAATTAAAAAATTTAACAAACATTTCATAAAATCTACTCATAAGCTCTTAAAACTCTATTCAAATTTGCACTATGTGTTGAATATACTGACTATATTTTAGATTGTCTTAATTAGATTTTTAAGACCTAAATATTCGTACTCATAATTTATAAATAATATGACTTGTAATTTTATGTTCCATATTAATAATAATTAGTTTGTGGGGAAGTTTGATGTTTATCACTTATAAAGCGTGTAGTTTTGA
>JANTPZ010010851.1:0-23538 GCA_025593235.1 Vachellia pachyceras | reverse complement strand
AGGGCATAAGTCTGCCATGAGAGGAGCTTCGGTTTTTTGATGATTTGAGTGAAGGAAAAGTGAGAGGAAGAGAGGGATCATCGGCTCTTTTGAGACAAGAGAGAATGACACCCATAAAAGTGAAGCCATCTCCGACTGAGTGGTGAACTTTAAAAACTAAAGTGGTGGCGTTGTTGTTATTGATCACATGAACTTGCCATAATGGTTTGGAATAAGGTAGAAGATCGAGTGATATCTTTGATAAATAGTCGCTAAAGCACTTGGCATACGAATCTTTTGACATGGCCTCCCAGGAAATTGTTGGTTCAATAATAATGTGCTCCTGTAACTTCACTTCAACTCGTTCCCATCTCTTCATTCCATTAATCTTGTCTCTGACCTGTTGATGGATTCATAATATGCATATGAGATAAGTGAAGCTAGCTAGTAAATTAAATGCAAGTGTATAATCACAGAAACAGAGAGGGAGGAAGGGAAGGAGGGAGACCAGTATTGAGGTGAAGCGTGGAAAGGCAAGAAGGGTCTCCAGGGAAGATACGAGAGAGTCATAAGGGAAGGCGGTTTCAAACTCAAAAACAGCAAGAACGTATGTACGCAACGAAGAGCTGTCGAAGCATTGTGCCATAGGACTCAATGGCTCTGCAAAGTGATCCATCAAATTATGGGAATGGATGCATTTGATCTATTACACGTACCATGGGTATTTGTAACCTGGCTTGTAAGGGACAATTGGCGCCTAAGATATAAAAGTTAGCTAGAGATAAGATCTCTTCCTAGTTAATTGTAAGATCTTAATTCATTTTGTCTCATAAATTTATAATATTTTTTCTTAAAGTATCCTATTAATTGTATATATTAAAGCGTTTTCATCTAATGATAATTACAATGAAGGAGATGTAATCTAGGAGCCAATATATATTTGTTATTATAAATAACTAATTTTATTAATTTTTTAGTTAATTTAATTAAATATCCAACTAATTAACCAATTAAAATGAAACAGTAATCATTTAGAAAATAAAAATTTATAAAAAATTATCTCCAAAAATGTAACCACTATTTTTTATAACAAATATATACATAAGAGGTGATTTTGAAACAAATGGTTCTGATTGGTATAAAATATTGTTTGTGAATAAAGTTTTTATATTGCTACGATTTTATGTTTTGTGAATTATTTTCAATATTTAATATCATTAATATAATTATATAATTTTAATAAAAGTATATAAATATTTATTTTAAACATAAATTATGGTTCTAGTAACTTATTTTTCTGACTCCGTCAACGCGCTCAAGCCATAAACATCATAAAAAAACACGGGTCGTGGCTACATCCAGTTCCATAAAACCCACTCAAGTGAAAGATAATAATCCACAATGATATGTGGACAAGAGTTATTTTATCAACTATTCTATCATAATAAAAAAAATCGTGACTATTTTGTTGAAAATAATAAATGTGTGTGCATATATAACTACAAATTAATTAGGTGACATTTTTTTATAAAAAGACAACTCATTGGGTCCGTTTGGTAAAGCGGTGGAGAAGTACTTATGGGCTTATTCACATAAGTTGAGGCAAATATGTGGAAGAGATTGTCTCGTTTTGCGAAAAAACACTGTTGAACGTACTTATGGGTATAAGCTGGGCGTTGCCAAACAAGCACAATATAGATTATTTTACGTTTCGGGATGCTCATGTTTAGTTTTTTACCCTAAGAAGATTTACCCTTCTACGAAGGTAATCATATTTAAAATATTATTGGATCCTAACTATTTTGTTTCACCCAATTCCATGGGTATTTTTTTATATGGAATCCTATAGTTATTTAATATTTCTGTTTCTTGTTGGACCGACACACGTATGGGCTCTCTCGATTTCTCTTCAATAGAGCGCCGTTGTGGTTGTTACAGAATTATTAATCGTACGCACACAAATTAATGATAAATATAAAATATTGTTCTGATAAGGCATATGTTTAGATCATAAAAGTATGACGTGGGCAGTACATACTCTCAAGTCTTAGCTAATGAAAGCATAAAATATGACGTGGGCAGTACATACACTGAATCTATCTCAAATTCAGTGTACGTGACACGGCTTTTTTTAAGCAAAATCAAGTCCAGATTCAAGTGGGTAGGCCTCCAGATAATGAAAGCTCTCCAATAATTATTTTCGATCCAATTCTCATGTCACTGTTAAACCCATTCGCAAGTTAAGTCGTTGTAGGGAAACAGCATTCTTTAAGGACAATATGACCCGAGCAGACAGAAAAGTAGTTTCAAAAAAAAAAAGCTGTCGACTATGTGCCCGTTTGGAAACGTGGTAGAGAAGTAATTTTACGTAAGTCGAGGTAAATATATAAAGGAGATGATCTCATTTTACAAAAAAAACACTATTGAACGTGCGTTTATTATTTAAAAACAGTGGTCCAAACAAGCCCCATATGTTAATTCACCATAACATGGAGAAGAAACATGTTGCTAATCAAACAATGCAAAAACACTCATGAATATTTATTAAAAATGCGTGTAATACCACATATTTTTTGGTTGCGAAAAAAATAACCATGGTATTCAAAATGGAGCAAAAATGCTATGATTGTTATATATAATCTAATACCATTAAATATGCAGTAAAAATAGTGCAGCTCGCATCACAAAAAATAATGATTTTGACTATTTTGCAAAAACAGTTAAAAATATGCATATGGTAAGGTTATGGTAGGAAATCAAGCTGGCCTTGATATTAAACATATGGGAAATATGCAACTTTACGCTCACAAATCAAAACTGCATATAAATCTTGTATTATGTGTCCCAGCTATTGGAAAAAAAAAAGTTGATGTCCGTTGCTCAAGTTGCACAGGAAAATGGTGTCTCGTTTGAGTTTTTTTTTAGATTTATTGTAAGGTGTCAAAGAAGGAAGTTATTTATGAAAATGTTTTAAGAATTGTCAATGGAAGCTGTTCCACTTGTCAATGATGCTCCTCGATTTGTCATTGATAACCTCTTGGAACTTTTTTATAAATAATTTCCTTTTTTTGAACTTTATAATAAATCTCTGTTTTTTTTTTTCATGCTTGCCTTTGTAAGGACATGAGGATAAGGAGAATATTGACGGATGGAGTTGAATCAAATCGAATGTACAAAATGGGAAGCCCTACCTACTCATCTGAGTTGTACTATCTCAAAACCTTTCCACTTTCCAGTGTTTTCATGCTGCTGCAACAGACCAATTAATGACTTCGCACCAGAGGCATAGGCTCGGGCATCCATCACTTGATACAGTAAAAAGTGTACTGCATAGTCTTTCAGCTAAAGTTCGAAAAATTTCTACCATTCAAGTTTGTAAAGCTTGTCAATGTGGGAAAGCTCACAAGCTTCCTTTACCTGTTCCAAAAACCTTGGAGCTAAATATCAATGGACTCATGGGCACATGCCCCAGCTTCCTCTTATGGTCACTTGTTTTACATAGCCCTTGTGGATGCCTTTGGTCGTTTTACTTAGATTTTTCCTATCCAAAAAAAAGTTGATGCATTACGAAAATTCAGGGAATTTAGAACTCAAGATGAAAATCATTTTAACACTAAGATTGTGGTAGTCCAATCAGATAACGGTGGTGAATTCTTGAGTTTTGAGAAATTTACAACAGAATGTGGATTGAGCACATACTTACATGCCCGGCCATATACATCTGAATAAAATGGAATGGTTGAAAGACGTCATCAATCAATTGTTCAAACATGTCTATGCCTCTTAAGTCCATGCCAGAATGCCACTTTTTTACTGGACTGATGCTTTCTGTACAACAATGTTTTTCTTAAATAGGCTGCCAACAACAGCCTAAAAGGGATGCACACCTTTTGAAAAGCTGTATGGTGTCAAACCGTATTACTCAATCCTTGAAGTCTTTGGCTGTGAATATGCTTTCCTTTGCTCAGACCTTACAACAAACACAAGCTAGAATTTGGTTCCTCTCGGCGCATTTTTCTTGGCTACAACAAACACAAGCAACCCTTCATCCTGCAGTAGCCCGTCACAACACAAACTCAACCCTTACACCCATACAGAACCCTATACAACCTTCACCCACTGAAATCGCACAATCTTCAACTCCTCCATGAATTGCTCCTATATCCTCAATAGTGCAACTCAAACACCTCCTTTCTCGAACACTCACACCATGATCACAAGATCTAAAGCGGGCATTTTCGAACCTAAAGTGTTTATGGCCATTGAAGATACTCGGATACCCACCACAATTGAAGAAGCATTTGCCTCCCCCACTGGAAACAGGCAGCCATAGATTTCCACTGCCACCTAACAGGAAAGCCATAGGTTGTAAATGGTTATTTTGAACAAAAACATATGCAGACGGTGAGCCAATAAAATTCGAGGGTAGATTTGTTGCTAAAGGTTACGTTGAGTAAGCTGGAATAGATTATACAAACACCTTTAGCCCTGTAGTAAAAGTTGTTACAGTCTGCATTGTCCAGTAAAAAATGCAGCCCTGTAGTAAAAGCTGTACTAAGAGCTCACACCACTTATCTACTTGCTTATGTTGACGATCTCTTGATTACTGGAAGCTCCGAATCTGTTATGCAGCATCTCATACGTAAAATGAGTGATATTTTCTCACTCAAAGACCTTGGTGAATTGATCTTTTTTTAGGTGTTGAACAAATGCAGGTTTGCTCCTTACCTAGAGAAAGTGCATTATTAAAGCGCTGAATAAAGCTAATCTTCTCGTCACCACTCCATGTGTGACGCCAATGGTTATCAACATGCATCTAGGTACTGGTGATAGTGAACCTTTTTTTAGGTCCCACTATATCACAGTGTCCTCTGGACCCTCCAGTATGTGTGCTCCACTTGTCTAGACATTGCTTTCACAGTCAATTTATGCATGAACCCATTGTGAAACAATAGAGTTGTGCATGAGTCTCCTTCCTTTCGTATTCAACATTGGCCGTGGGGTGGACTTTTTTGTACGTACCCTTTCTCTCATTAGTGGGGGGAAGCTTTTCTTTTCAATGAAATTCTATATGTTAAAAAACCATGCTTTCCCATCGTCTAGGTCGTCTTTATTCGGGTGCTACAAGACTATCATCAACTTGAACTATAATCAACATCTTCTGTGTATAACCGAATCTCGTACAAGATTATTCGGCTGATCGCATCAATTACTTATTAAATAATCAACAACTCTCTCTCTCCGGAATGCTCTGGAATGTTCCAGAATATTATGGAAGGCTCTAGAATATTCTAGAAGGTTCCAGAATGTTGTGGAAGCCTTTGGAAGATTCTGGAATGTTATGGAAACCTCTAGAAGGTTCTAGAATTTTGTGGAAGCTTCCGGAAGATTCTGGAATATTGTAGAAGCCCCTGGAAGGTTGTGGAAGCTCCTAGAGACTACTCTAGAATAGTATAGAAAGATATAGAATGTGTAAGATATTTCTAGGTTTGTATAGAAGTTTCTAGATGTAAAAATAAGCCGTAGGATCAAATCAATCTCCACTGTTCGTTAAGGAGGTGGAAGAGTATAAATAGGTGGTGTGTGGGTGAGTTTGGGTAGAAGTGAGAATTGAGAAGTAAGAGTGTTGAGAAGTAGAAGTGAGAAGTGTTGAGAGAGTTGAGTAGAGTGAGTTGAGTGATAAAGCAAAGTGTGTGTAAGTGAGGAACTTGAGTGTGTGAGAAAAATACAAAGTTGGTGTATTTCATCTCTTCAGTTTCAAATAGAAGTTTCCTTTCATTGAAGTTCCTCAATCTTTATTCAAGCTTCCTACCCAACATTACTGTCTGGATTTTATGAAAAAATCATTTACTGTGACCACTCACACCTGACATATTTATACTAACGATAACTTAAAAAGTAATCACCGCACCAAGCCTGGACTTCATATTTTTTATATGATCAACTGGGAATGTGATATTGGACAAGGTGGCGGGTTGAAACTCGATTCTTTCTTGTGCAGAACTTATTGGTGTTTTGTCAATTTCGAGCAGAGTACTTTTGAGTGGAGTACTAATTACCTGCGTGTTGGCACTAATCCAAGACTCTCCCCCTACGAAAACTCCATGGTTGCGTACTGGTACCGCTTGTGTTCTAGGGCATGCTTCAAGCTTATGAAGTCCAATAATAGAAACATATACAGAGCATAATTATACATGTAAAAGATAGAGATAGACTGAAAAAACAAAACATCAACGGGATAAATATGACATACCGCTTCAGTTATAGATCTACTAGCTCTCCTCCGTGCGGGGCATTTTCAATTATTGGAACTATAAGTTCGTCATAATACCCATGTCCATCAATTCCTTTTATCATCTCCATATGAGTGATCTGGTAAATTCATGGAAAAATCTATATACTGATAGAGGAAAAGCCACCTCAATATAATTCTACAGGTAAAAATGAGAAAAACAAATAATTACTCGAAAATTTTTGTATAAAGGCCTGATCATAGATACAAGACAAGCCTCTATCGCATGGCTATGAACGGAACAGTCAATTATATATATAGGGAGGGACGGAGGGAGAGGGAGCGATGCGGATAGAACCAGAGACGCATCGTTTCGTTATGCTCCATCACAAGTTGTCCTGCTTGGAAAACTAGAAGCCTATATAAAACGTCGCTTGAAACCGTTTTCATGTATTGTCCTCCTTCTGGAGAACTACGTTCAGATTATAGTTTGGGAAATCGAAAACGTTAGTATTAGTAGGATTTATTAGGATATTGTGAAGCGCCATGTTATTTTCATCTCGATCAATATCAGTTGCTTGAGTTTGAATATATGCCATCTTGATGATACTTGTCATATTTTTTGCACAATGAAAATTAGACTCCCATCTAAGTGGTTTCCTTCCTATGTGATCTTTGGAATGTTTAAGATGATACTACCTTTCGAATTATGACTATAAATGTGATGCTATATTTGTGAATACCTTTTTACAAAGTTGCAGATTCCAGATCTTAAGACCTGGTGGGACAGAAATAGAATCCACAAAAATATTATTAGCTGGAATAGTAAAGGGAAAACACTACGAGGTCCAAGCAAAGAAGTAATGATTAAAAAATTTAATAGATAGTAAATCAGTAGTATACAATAATAAATTCTATTATAGAAAATAATAATAAGTTTATACTGTCATTTTATTATTAAAATATTTTAGTGATTACATTTATTCCTTGAACCTCATTAGTTCTCAGTATAAAGCAATTGAAAGGGATACCATGGCAAACGAAACCAAGTCTTGCCCTTTTGTCCGCTTGAGTTGCAAAAAGAAGAGAAATTCAAAGATGTCAAAGAAAATAAAGGCGATGTACATATGAATTCATTTAGATAGATCTAAAGGGCCCATTGTTTGTGCTTGTCTCTAATTCCAAAGATGTAAACTTCAATTTAAAGGGCAAAAAGAAAAAGCAAGGGACGCCAATATATGGAAGGGTACGTAAAAGAATAAGAAGATCAACTTAAGAATTAGATATATGGCTGGAATAAACAGTTTGTGTGGTTACATACATATATTGCAGGTGGTGATCGAAGGTGATGCAGTGAATTACTGTGAAAGATGGATGAATGGATCAATCAATCAGTTTTTCTGGCGCAATGTGTGATGACGCTGCAGCCACGCCTATAAGGATTGGCCTTTTCACGTTTATTACAATCATAATAAGAATTCCCACGTCGCCCGCACGGAACTCTATCCTTCTTAAGAGCATCATAGCTTATATAATTCACAGTCCTAAGGTTCCTGCTTGATCTTCCGCTCTGCCCACCATATCCCATCATCAATGAAATCCCGGCCCCCTCCATCTTCTCCTCGCCATAACACTCTCCTTCCAATCCGCTGCACATTTGCTCCGCCGCCGCTTCCCGCTCGAATATGCCGTATGCTTCTGATTCCGGCACCGACCACCCCATAAACACCGTCGCCAGCAGAAGAACAGCTATCACAAAGCCGGGATGATCCTTCATCATCTTCATGATGTGCGCGCGTGCGACAATGATGAACTCACTGATTGATGATGATCACGGTTTACAGGGGAACAGGATAACATATTATGAAGGAGGGTTTTTAGTTGTTGAGTGGCAAAAGAATGTGAGGTTGTGTTCGGGTTTGCTATTTTGTTTTTTGTGTGTGGTTGCCCATTTATGTATCTCCCTTTTTCGTCGGACGTGTTTGAATGGTATGGGATTTGATCTGACTGCTTTGCCAATTTTAGAGGTCATAAGAAATAGTGATTCGGTTTTTGTGAACGGCAATGCAAAACAACACACTTGTGATCCACCACCACATCCACATTTATTCTTTGGGGCTATTTAGTATGATTTATTAATTTTAAGCAATTTACATACGAGCGGCCGCACTTTTCATTGAAGTTACCGTTAATGGGTGAAAACGCATTGACTAATTATAGAACATTGTTGGATACTAAATATATACAGTTTTCCTAGTAAAAATACAAGTATTGAGTATGAATTACACTCTTAACACTTAAACCAAGATAATAACGATGTTTACAAAGTGATAATTTAACTTTATCTATATGTGCATTCAAAGAGAAAGACAGTGGGCTTGGTCTTTGTTATGTCCAAATGGCCGGATAGATGAAGATGATTTTTATAAAGTATAAATAGACTTTTTGTAGTGGTACATTTTGAAACAATATCTCTTTAATTAAAAGTCACAATCATACTACTTCAAAAAGTCACAATGATAATGACTTTTCCATGAAGAATTACATATTTATATTATATGGGGATACATAATTTTAAAATTATAACCCTATACACAATCTTCAAATAAACTTGTTATTTTATAGGGGCATAACCTTTGAAAAATCAGATCTCCTCCTTTCCAAAATCACATATTTCATTTCAAAAATATTCCAACCTTATCAAGGTTAGAGCATGTCTCCAGACTTAAAGAGCGTTTACAGATTGCCCATCAATAAAATCCTCATATTGGTTGTAGAACTTGAACTCATAAATTTGTGGGATGAGTCAATTCTTTATCAAATTAGACTAACTTTTGTTGGCACCGAAACAATAATCTTCTATTGCTTTGATATATTCACATGCCTTGCCACACACTTTTCCCTCGTTGATAATTTTTATTACTGCATGTACATTGCGTTGTTAATACTATTACCGTTTTTTTTAACTCACAATGAGGAAGCATTACAAAAGCTGTTGAAATTGTTTGAAAAAAAAACAAAATTCTTAGATATTAAAATCATATTTCCTCAATTAATAAGCTTGCTCCATGTTTCACAGTTGATGGAGCAAATAGGGATATACATACTTTGAAATACAAGGAAAACAAATCCATACACCCGCCCATCAAACTAAAGATCAAGCTATTAACCAAAAGAAAGATGACGCTAATCATTAACCAGTCGCAAGTGACTTAGCTTCTTCAACCTCCACAAGTCATAACAACTAATTAAATTCTCCCGAAAAGATGAAGCTCATAGCAATGCTCACCCCAAAAGCCAATCCCACCACCGAACCACCAAGCCTCGGTCCTGAGCCCGAACTAGCCGACGGGGATGGAGCCGGTGTCTTGGCTGTTGGAGTTGGTGTCACCGCCGGCGCCGGAGTAGGAGGTGACTGATCATGACGAGGCTTGTCTCTCACAGCCATAACGACGGCGTTCAGTTTTTGACCCTTTTGGCAACGCTCATATTTCCCACTGATGAAGTAGAAGGGACCCGACCTGTTAAGAATGAAAGACGAATCACCATCCTCCATCTTCTGCAAGGGATTTTCGGTGTTGCACGAATCGTAATCCTCCTTGTTCACCACCAAAACCGAATCAGACCCTTTCTGGTACTTAAACCCTACATCCACGCCCCAAAGAATAAACGATCGATAACGAATAATAGAAATTACATCACACACTGTGAAATATGTATATAAACATGGCGGAAAATTAAAGTAAGAAAATAGTACTGGACTTACGGAGAGTATCATTGACCTGAAACCTCATTCTTTGAGCCCAGTGATGGTAGCCTTCTGAAGGCTTAGTCACCCAGCCATCTTTGCCACCAACGGAAAACTCGTTTGCTTGAGATGATGACGCGAAAAGAAGCCATGTGAACACAATGAAGATCATAAGCCCTGGAAACCTGCTGCTTGCAGCAGATTCAGACCCCATTTCACAGAAAGAGCAGTTAATTTTGAGCTTGATCTTGAGAGAGGGAGAGAGAATTGATCAAGTAATTGAATGTGGATTAAGCGATACACTGACTCAGACTATATAAATAAGGGAGATTGATGAAGACGGAGAGAGGAAGTGACCGTTGTGGAGTGAAACGCAGCTAGGGTTGGCACAAAGCTGAGGGGAGCGTTTCGTTTTGTGATTTCTATGCTCAAAACCATCGTTACTTCCACCTGGCGACATGCAGGAGACTCAACGGTAACACTGTTACACAGCAATCTGATCTCCTACATATTTGTTCAATATCTTTCAACTTATATTAATTTGATTTTTTTTATTGAGAATCAACACAAGGTTGAAAATTCAAATACAATTACATAGAGAGAGAGAGAGAGAGAGATAAGTACTCACGTTGAGTCCTCATAGAGTTCAGATTAATCTAGATCTCCTGGTTATATCATATAGTGAATATTTATTAAGAAAAAATGGTTACAACGGATAAATTTGAGCAACCTATGTATATAATTTGATAAAAAAATATTATTAGCATTATTATAATTATAAAATAAGAGAGTTAGTATATTATTTCTCATACAGTACATATATTATATTAAATAATTTAATATATAATTTAAAACAATAAAATTATAAATTGCATTACACTCAGTTATTTGTAAATCAAAAGGAACAGCTACAAAACAAATTGCTTTTGTTTTAACTTAAATTCTGATTAAATTTTTTTGGATCAATGATAATTATTTATTGGCCAAAATCAATGATAATGCATCATATTTTAATTTTTTTTACCAGAGACGTGTTGTGTATGATGACGAGCTGCTCTCACACGCGTTATCGTTTTGTACGTAGGTTTGAGAATTCGTTGGAAGAATGATTTTATATAAATAAAAGAGTCCGTTTGAAAATATGATGGAAAAGTACTTTTACCATTTACAAGATAAATATGTAAAAAAATTATTTTGTTTTACGAAAAAATATTATTAAATATATGTATGGAAAATGTAATTTCAAAAATAAGGTCAATATAAATACACAACAGCAATTTTAAGTCGATTTATAAACTGACTTGATCGTGATTGCGTTACAGCCGCACTTGATTCGTCAAAGCATTTTAACCGTATAAAACTGATGGTAAGTCATAAACCACCGTTAATTCAAACGTCTCCATTTTATGTTTAATAATTTATTTTTATTATTGGTTCATAACTAAAGTTCTGGGCTCCCATGATATGCCAAACGAGCGCGAAATCGTGGAACATTGTTCAATCATCGAACCCGCGTTGAGGAGCAAAGCCGTTACCTCAGGCTCTCCTCCTCCATGTCCCTGCACGCTTTCAAGGAAACTCTCAAACCTTGCACAAGCCAACCGTCTTCTACGTCGGTTAGCCAAAAGAAGTCTTCGATTCTCCGAGATTCTGACCTCCTAATCCCTAGGAAACCCCCCAAGTCCTCTCTCACCCAGCAGCTTCGGCGCCTGGAAGACCCACTTGCTCCTGCCCTAATTCAGCCTCACAATTCACCTAAGCGAGAAAGGGAACAGGAAAATAGTGATGTCGTGGATGAGGAAGAAGAGGACGACGACGAGGAGAATAAGCCAGAATTGAAGAGGGTAAAATTCGGTGGAGCGAAATCGTGTCAGTTTCAGTTCGATCATACTGGACCCTTTGAACCTCTGGTCTTGTCTTCGGATGGAGAAGTTCCAGTGGTGCAGGTGGCTCAATGTTCTTGAAGCTTAATGTTTTTCGCGATCGCAAATTTGTTTTTGATGGAGTTTTTTTTCTACAAAGGTTTTGGTCCAGTTAATATATGCTTGAGACAGTTGAATAAATGTCTGAGAAGAATAAGACTTCGATTGCATCTTTGGCTGAATTTGGCAATTGACTTTAGTCAAGCTTACTGGGCACACGTGGGAAATGGATTGGTGAATTGGTTTAAGTGGGTCATATAAGTAGTTTTGGCAGAAAATGTGTCATCATTTCTTCCTGATTTTTGTGTATTAAATTAATAAAATGATATTCTGCGGGAACTAGTTCAAGAAATTTTTCTTAAAAAAGTAAAATAGAAGAAAAGAAAAATGACACACCCACACCAGGGATACAGTTTTTGTGCATGGTTGTAATTTAGACATTTACATTTCAGGAATAGGGACATACCTATAAAACAGGCTTTACTTCGTTGGTTCTCCCATCTGTAGAACTGTATCAGTTGAATAGATATCAGCCACATCTCTGTGACATCATCAGGAGCTTGTTTCTCAATGCTATGATAGAATATATGACTGAGTCATTTGTGAGGTGATGAATGATTTTCTCACTCATACCAACGCATTTCGTGGGGAGATAATGGTATAATTCAAACATTCATGGACACTAGTAGCGTAGTTAGTGGATGCATTATCAGTATATGTTTACAACTGTGTCTCAGTAATTGATAACTGTTAGATAGTATATGGTGTAAACTGTAAAACCTTTTGCATTTATGTATTGCATTTTGAAATGTGCAGAAAAATATTATTTTAAAGAGCAATTCATTGTTTCAGGTTCCTGCATCTATCAACTGCAGGCTGCTTGAACATCAAAGAGTAGGGGTGAAGTTTCTGTATGGTTTGTATAAAAACAATCATGGAGGCATTCTTGGCGATGACATGTGAGTCTCATTTTTAATTTCTCTTCAAATATTCTACTAATTTAAGGTGTTGATATTCATTTTAACAGTATCTATCTGTCATATATTGACATCCTCAGTTTTCTTAGTCCCCAATTTTTCTTATCCTGAATGGTTTAAAAAACTAAGATCTTGCTTCAGAAATAGTATTCTTGTTCAGTACATGCGTATTAAAATTTTCACTTTGCTGTTCTTTCTCTAAACATTACTTACCTTATTAAATTTTGCCTTGAATTTATTTGATTAAAACTTCAGACGAGCATATTGTATTCCAGCTTCTCAAAAATATAGAATTTTTTCTTTTTAAACTATTGTTGAGTCTGCCTCCCATTTCCAAGACTTCAAATAATGCATTTTTCATTTCTTGTGTGGTATTGTTCAAACGATATGTTGCAATGCTAATTCTTAGCTTTTGCCTTGTGCAATATCAACTTTGACTGTCTTTCCTCCTCTTTTTGCTGTTTTATCACAATTTCTTCTCCAATTTCGATGTTCCTTTTTGGGATTTTGAAACAGGGGTCTTGGGAAGACCATTCAAACAATAGCATTTCTTGCTGCTGTGTTCGGTAAAGATGGAGAATATATGCCTAAGGAAAGCCAAGAAAAGAAAAAAGATCCTGTATTAATAGTTTGCCCTACTTCTGTTATCCACAACTGGGAGAGTGAATTTTCTAAATGGGCAAACTTTAGAGTTTCCATTTATCATGGTTCGAACCGAGATCTAATACATGATAAATTGGAAGTGAATGGAGTGGAGATACTCATTACCAGTTTTGACACGTACAGAATTCATGGTAGCATCTTGTCAGAAATCAAATGGGACAATGTGGTTATTGATGAAGCTCATCGGCTCAAGAATGAGAAGTCAAAACTCTACAGAGCATGCTTAGAAATAAAAACCCAAAGACGTTTTGGTCTTACTGGCACGATCATGCAAAATAAGATCATGGAACTGTTTAACCTCTTTGACTGGGTTGTTCCAGGATCCCTGGGAACACGGGAACACTTTCGAGATTTTTATGATGAACCCCTGAAGCATGGTCAGAGGTCAACTGCTCCAAAGAGGTTTGTTGAAGTTGCCAACAAGCGAAAACAGCACCTTGTGACAGTTCTTCAGAAATACATGTTAAGAAGGACGAAGGAAGAGACCATTGGGCATCTTATGATGGGCAAGGAAGATAATGTTGTGTTCTGTGCCATGAGTGAAGTACAAAAACGGGCATATAGGAGAATGTTACAACTTCCTGATATCCAATGCCTTATTAATAAGGATTTGCCTTGTAGTTGTGGAAGCCCACTCACACAAATTGAATGTTGCAAGAGGATTGTATCAAATGGAATAATTTGGCCTTATCTTCACAGAGATAACCTTGAAGGTTGTGATTCATGCCCCTTTTGCCTCGTCCTTCCATGCCTTGTCAAGCTCCAACAGGTTGAGTGAAATCTTGAACATTTCTGCACCCCTCTTTTGGTTATAGCATCTCTGAAAATTGTAAATCTTAACAGATACTTTATTCATAGCTCTGGGCATCTATTGCGACTTGCTTTGCAAATTTTGTTATAATTAATGATTTGACTTAAAGTGACTAATTCTATCAGTGACTTACACTTGTGAACCCTGTAATTGTGCATAGTACATATGATTTCTCAACAACTGAAATTTAGATTTCACTTTTCTTCGCAGAATGTTAAGCATTGTTGCCTTTTTTGTTTAACTTGGTTTTGCTCTATTTCTATGAAGAAATTATAGTTTCTCACTTGTGCTAATGAGATGTGTTTTCATGATTTTGATGTTACCTGTTGGTGTGTCTTTATGCCAGATAAGCAATCACCTCGAGCTGATCAAGCCAAATCCCAAAGATGACCCTGATAAACAAAGAAAGGATGCAGAGTTTGCTGCTGCTGTATTTGGCCCTGATATTGATTTGGTGGGTGGGAACATGCAGAATGAGAA
Source organism: Vachellia pachyceras (assembly GCA_025593235.1). NCBI lineage: Eukaryota > Viridiplantae > Streptophyta > Magnoliopsida > Fabales > Fabaceae > Vachellia > Vachellia pachyceras. The sequence continues at coordinate 8,726 of JANTPZ010010851.1, read as the reverse complement.
TTTTATGGGTCTAAGTGATGTGAAACATTGTGGAAAAATGAGAGCTCTTGAAAAACTTTTGTTTTCATGGATCTCTCAGGGTGATAAAATTCTTTTGTTTAGCTATTCTGTAAGGTGATACACCTCGGAACTTTACTTTTTGAATACTTCGAGTTCTCTAGATTTAGCATGTATGGATCATTAGGTTGTATTGATCTTTTGTTCTTTTTGGCCAATGGTAGACAGTGATTTCTATGTTTTAAAAATATTTCAGTTTTATGCCTCTTCAAGATCCATTTTTAAAACTGTTTGATAAGATTTTGTTTAAATTCTGTTTTAAAACTGTTTCGGGATATAGATAGAAGGCCAATTGACAATGAGACTGAAAACCTTTTATCCAAGTTTGGGGGCTTATGTTATAAGATACTGAATAATACTGGTTTTGTAGAAGGCTATGCCTTCCTTTTCCGGAAACAGATTTTTATTCTTCTGTTGATATCATGCTCCTTTTGCAGAATGCTTGACATACTGGAGAAATTTCTTATACGAAAAGGCTACTGCTTCTCAAGACTTGATGGATCTACCCCAACTAATTTACGTCAGTCTCTGGTTGATGACTTCAACGCAAGTCCAAGCAAACAAGTAGGCCTCAAGATGATACTTCTCGTTTTTGTTTTGTTTTGGTCAGGGCATCAAATGATACTTGAACAAGGCTATTCAATTCAATTTGCCATTGGGCTCTTATTTATGATTGCAGGTATTCTTGATATCAACTCGAGCTGGCGGACTTGGATTGAACCTCGTCAGTGCAAATCGTGTGGTGGTATTTGATCCCAACTGGAATCCCGCTCAAGACTTACAGGCACAGGACAGGTCATTCCGATTTGGGCAGAAGCGACATGTTGTGGTATTTCGACTCCTTGCAGCTGGTTCGCTTGAAGAGCTTGTTTATTCTCGTCAGATTTACAAGCAGCAACTATCAAACATTGCTGTCTCTGGAAAAATGGAAAAGCGTTATTTTGAAGGTGTCCAGGTACCAAATCTATGCATTTTGTTTGTGGATATCTATTAATTTATCGTTCATAGATATTAAATTAATTCTTGGGAAGTCATTCATTACTCATTAGTATTCATGCAGGACTGCAAGGAATTTCAAGGGGAACTTTTTGGAATTTGCAATTTATTTCGAGATTTATCTGACAAGCTTTTTACAAGTGAAATAGTTCATGTGCATGATAAGGAAGGAAAAGAACATGGGCACAGAATAGAACGGGGAGAAAAATTTGTTCCTTCAGAAGAAGCTGATATATTAGCATCAGAGTCTGGGAACAGGTTATCCAAAAAATATACGAGGACTTCAACGAGTGAAGCAGATCTGGAAGATCTTGGTATGCTTCATATGCCCTAGTCTAATCCCATCCAATGTTTAAGTCCCCTCTTTCTTGTGCGTGTTGCCATTCAGCAAATAGTTCCGAAGTTAAAGCTAATCGAGTCATTTTACTTTTCGTCTTCTAGTTGACCCTTGTTAAAACAAGGAATACCGGATTAAAAAAATAAAGCTCAATTTGCCAACTGAACCTCACGTCATTTTCATTTTGCTTTAATGATTTGGGTAATGGTATAGTGATTTTTCTGTATCAATAACTGATGCTTTGTGTCTTAGGCATTGTCTACGCTCATCGGAATGAAGACATAGTCAACTTTGGTCCCAGCGGCATCCAAGAGAAGGCAGAGACAAGCATCTATCAGAGTGAAAGCCAAGCCATGCTCGTGGTCCAGAGAGAAGAACCAGAGTGTGTAGTTAAAAAACAGAAAGTTCCTGTCATCAATGAGAGGAAAAGAGCCCAATATAGGCTGCTTGCTCGGTCTAGAGGCATGGGAGAGCTTGAATTTAGCATGTGGTTATTGTCAGCCACTCCAATTGAAAGAGAGGAAGTGCTTCAAGACTACAGGTGGAAGAGGATACCTTGAGGCCTAAGGGTATATCGTCTTCTTCATCTTGCCAGTGAAGGCTGAAAGATCATACTAGTTGCACATACTTGCGGAGCACTATTGAGAGAAAATGAGAACATTGTGCAGTATTATACATTAGAATGTACAGTCATAGTTGTCTTTGTCAAGAATTATAGTAGTTGCATAGCAGAGTTCTAAACAAGGCTTTCTGCATTTGATTGATCGATCTTAATGTTGTTTGAAGCTGTATGTTATCGATTTTAGAGACTGAGGCGGAATGTAATGCTAGGAAAGTGAACCCTCTTTTTAAACGAGTTGAGTACGAGGGGGGGGGGGATCAACATATGCTTCTACCTCCTTCTGGCATGCAAGGCAAATCAGGTGACGAAAAAATCAATGTTATATTCTACCTTGTAGAGGCTTTTCTATATATTTTATTATGAAAAAAGAAATTCTATAGAGCAAATAAAGTGTCTGTGCTAACAATTCTACGTGAACAAATAGCAAAATTTGTTGACTCGTAATCACGGTCCAGGAATATCAGCAATGCCGCCGTCAATAACATCATCCCTGGTTCACTATTACCAAGAGAGAACGTTGATGCTCACTCCCCATCTTGGTTTATCCTACAATAATTCCTTCCCCTTTGATTCTAATAAAGACATTCTTGACCGAATATGGACTCCACCATAGCCAACAAAAAGAATCTTGACATATTCAAAATATTGTAGTTATCTTCTCTGCATTTTGAATCTTGAGACTGGTTTCGAGGTTTGTGAACCAGAAACCTGTAAAGGTCATCACTCATGATTATTATAGGATTAATTGTCATTCATAAAGGCACCAAGAATCATACTCATGAAGAAACACCACTTAAATTCACAAATCTACACAGTACCGGTGATGATGTTGAATTTTGTTCTCCTCAAGTTTTTGGTAAATTATCAGCATGCTCTATGATGGAGCCTATAAAAGCCTGCAGATAATATAAATTTCAGAATTATATTCTGCCGTAAAATGTGCCATAGGGAATGGGGAGTTGGAGATTGTAAGCATACCTTGCGACTATCAAATGATGTTTCTGAGGTCTGGCGTCCAACCTGTGATGGAAATAATCATACATAATGCAAATGATGATAAAGCTACCAATCATCGTTATATAGACATTTCTGTCAGTAAATCTACCTGGGATGAAGTTGAATCTTCTTTTCTTGAAGTCCTCTGTGTATGGTAAGCATGCCCAGCAATGGAGCTTGTAGAAGCCAGCTGATAACAGTTTTTAAAATTCTGTTAAAATGCATTCTAACAGTTTTTCAAATTCGTTTTAATTTACATACACATTTTTCCTGATAAAATGAATTACTGATGTTTATCATTATGAAAATCACATCAAGTAAGTTGGACTATTTATTTGTCATTAAATAAGTTAGATTATTTAATTGTTTTTGATGATTTCAATTTTGATAGTGATGTTTTTTAAAGAGATTTATGTTATTTAACCTTTATTTTGTGGCAACTAACTCGTAACTTCGATCCGTAACGGCGCTCTAACGCTGACCGTGTAAACCACGTACATCTCTCAATGAGCAGAAGGACAACCGCTGGCGCTGGGTAATACTTTTGCTGCTATTTGCTTGATCGGGCGTGGTTTCACTTCCGCTGGAGAGCGTGAGATATTCCCTTCACTACGTCCTGACTGACCTCCTCTTACCAAAAACCTGAGTTGGCGCTTGTCAACTACCGCCTTCTTAGAACTCAATAAAGAAAATCTCCCTCAGTTGAAAAATTATGATCTCTTTTGTTTCAATTATTGCCTATTGGTATAACTAAAATTTACTTCCCATGTGCCGATAGATTTCATTTAATTGCCTCTAAAAATGATATTACATCATAATTACCGTCATTACAATATATCTATATATAAGTGATCCCAAAATTATTTTACAACAAAGTTAACATTTAATGGTAAATTAAGGAGTCTATTGTTTAATATTCAAATGCCATGCAATCTCATAGCACACCCAGCCAATGTCTGAAACTTACCAATTGAATGCTACAAAATAATTTTCTTTGGAGGTCTATTCGACCTGTGAATACAATACCAAAAAGTATAATGAGACTTTAAATCTCAGCAAATAAAACAAAAGAAAATTGAAAAAAAAAATTACCAGCTAATAGAATACTGTTTGTAATAGCCTCTGCCAGACCAAATTTTTCTTCTTTCTTCGGCTTAGCAGAAAAGACTGGATAGCTATCCCACATGGGTAGTCCAACATTAACATTGGGATAGAAAGTATCTGACATATCAGGTCTTGCTGGAAAATCAATGTGCCATGGATCTTCTAACACATCCTCATAGTCATTAAACCTAACAGATCAACCCACTATAGTTGCTTAGATACATGGTTGTTCACAAATTTGATCAAATCACGAAGAAGAACTAAAGGGAAGTACTAACCATGAACGGGGTGGGGGAGGATACACATCAGGAACCAAAAGCATTGGATAGAACAACCCCATAGGAGGAACCTTACAACAACAATCAGCACAGTCTCAGCACAGCATTGTCCAAAGAAAAACTGATGAATTAATAAAGAAGACATACATTAAGAGCAGTAAGCATTGTCTTGTGAGACCCAGGTGGTGCTTCAAGCGAACAAAACTTATGTGTAATGATGTTAAATCTCTCAACTTCCCATCAAATAACAATAATCAACTCCCATTACCTCCCTTCCCCAATCTCACTGTTTTCCAGCAATTACACCAAAAGAGGGAGGGAAAGGAAGCCTCAAAATTCATCGCAGTAAAGGAAGATTAGAAGAAGAAATAGAGAAAAGAACATAAGCAGGGGTAAACTTAACCAAAGGCAGGAGGAGACGGAATCGTTGGATGAGATATCGGTCTCGTCTTTGAAATCTTCTTCCACTGAACGACGGCACTGGTATTTGCGACATGAGAAAGAGAGCGAGAGTCAGAGAGGAGTTCTTTGATGTATAAAGGTATCGGGCAGTGTGAATCAACGTGGCGAGAGTTTTGAAATTCAAAACTTTTCCTTATGAAGAGTGATCTGGTGAAAGAGATTTATAAGATATATAGATTGAAAAGGTAAGGATTTGCGGGTGGGTATGCAGACTAAGGCTACAGTTCGGAACGGAGGAGAAATTTTGTATGCTATTCTTGTGATTCCGATTAACAATGTCTAAGGCAATCGTGCACACTGCTCGAAAAGGTTAAAAGCGGTCATTCTCGTCTTTTCGTCCTGTGATGGCTGGGAAAGCAGGAAATTAATGATCACATGCACGGAGCCCAATGGGAGTGAACAAATAGCCGTGGTCATGCTTAGGAACAGTGAATTGTGTTTGAAGCCAATATGAAGCCCTGGATCAGGTGAGCCGCTTGATGGAAGAGATTTTAGTATATAGATTGATAATTTAATATAACGTGAACTACAATAGGTCAGAGCTAAGCGCAGGAAGGAAGCCTTTACCTTTTCTTGGTAAATTGCCTTTGGCGATCTATTTTATCGTTGGTCTTTCACTTTCCGTTTCTGATCATATTGTGACTCGTCGTTGCGCGCCGGATAGCAGCACCAGTGTTTTGGTCCTTTTGAAGCCACCCCTTGTCCTTTTTTAGTTATTGGCTATGACGGTCTTCGGGCTATTCTCCTGGATTCTATGCAATCAGTTGCGTCTAAGAAGTGGCTTCTTCAGTTGGAGTTGAGTTTTCGTTATGTTATGCTTAGGATTTGATATGGTTTCTCCTGAAAAATTGAACTTTTGGTTGTATAAGAGGAGGGGACTAGGGTTTTTATTCCAGATTGTGTATGTGTGGTGGGTTGTTCTACTGTTCCTTCGACCTGTGGCGGGTCTGAGACCATTGAGAGAAAGTACTCGATCATGGAGAGATGAGGTTTGTATCAGACCGTGTCTTTAACGACGGGTTTACCTTTATTGACCATAGTGACTTAGTATGCATATTGTAACTCGGATTGTTAGAAATACGGTTCAAGTTTTTTCACCGTAATCTTGATCATTGGGTCTTGCATTTTAATTTACTTCTGTTTTATGCTACTAGGGGTTTCTCTATCTGCTACTGCTGTTTTCCCCCTGTTCTGCGAGCTGAAGCTCGGAAGTTTGTGAATGTTCTGTTCCAATAAATTAAAGGGGGAAGTAGTTTGGGGAAATGCAGTTGCACTTTGCAAATTGGCGAGGAAAACCACACCTCGGGATAGTACGAGAAATTACTTTGTTTACTAGATTAAGGAATTAGTGATGGCAACCATACTTCTTGATAGGATAAGAGAAACAGGGAACCATATTGAAGCAGTTTATATATGGTTGAAGAAGTTTGTAACTTTGCATCAAATTACGCCCTAGTTATATTTGTAGCTAATTAATTAGAGCTTTCCCACTTAACGAGAAATTTAACATTTGAAATTGAAGTTTGTGTTTATCTCTCAATGTGCTCAGAGGGTAGAAGAATTTCACAATTATCATCCGTTAGAACAATTATTATTGTTTTCTTAACATGCTTTTATATCAACGTACGTGTGCTGAATGGAATTTGATATAGGTAGAACCTATGTCATCTCAAATGATGTTCGAGGTTGGACATTTGCTTATGATATTGTTGCATCCCCAGACAATGCCCCCCCCAGGGCAGTTTCTCATACTCAAGGCACCTGTACTAAAAATAACCTAAGCAACCATCCACCCTTCAAGTGTGAAACAGAAAATTTGCAAATGTACTTTATTTAAAGGACTATTGGGTTTATTTACATGATTTGGTTGCAGGATCTTTTCAAATTGAGGTAATTTCGTTGATGTTATAGCATCTCAAGGACATTCACTTGATCCTGTTATTATTACCTTTAAAAGCATGCATATGGTTGCTTTTGATGTAGAACAAAATACTTTTTGCTCATTGATATCTTATGATTTTATGATTAAGGAAAAATCTGATAGACATGTGCCTGGGTTTGGTTGATTTTACTTCTTTCAGTGGCTATTTTCAACAAAAGATGAAAGTGATCAATTTTCACAATGGAACATATCAGGAACTTACAAAGGTATGTATTCTTCACTGCTCCTAAGCATGTGTGGCTTGGCTATACCTTTGAGTTGGGAAAATGTCAGATGTAATGTAATAACAGCCTAGATTGATGAAGGATGACAAAATTTCTCCTTCAAAAAACAATCACTTGAAATTTGTAATTTTTATTCCCACATATGCTATTTATGGATTATTGGCTTCGTTTGGTTTCCTGTTGGAAACACCGTTCTGACTCCCAAAACCCATTCTCACGCAAGCCGAGACAAAATTTCTCTCACATAAAGTACATCGGAATCTGTGTCCATTTTCCCAATAAGTTTCCAAACGAAGCCATTATCGTTTTTCTTTTTGTTGATCAGGAACTTCTGTCCTGTGTTTTCTCTCTCTCTCTCTCTTATCTTCGATAAACTTTCCCTTTATTATAAAAAAATTGGATTTAATTATCTTCTTAGTGTGTTTTTTTTTTGTTTTTTTGGGGGTGTGTTTAAAGGGTGTGCACATGCTCTGTACACTTTGCTTTGGTCAAAGGCACACTTATTTGACTCCCGTTGGATAGACAGTTTCTTGTGAGGAAAACACGGCAAAAGGGCCGGGGCCCTACATAATGTAGGACACTTGATCCTGTGAGTTACTTTCAATGAACTTGAGGCGTTTGGACTGCTCCTGAGCTGATCATTGTTCATTAGAAGACTGGAATAAATTTGATTTGTTCACTTTAACAAAAACATGCTTAATGTTACTATGGTTACATGATATTTTTGAGTAAACTTTGCCCACTAATTTATTTTGTAATGAGTTTTAATTTTGTCAGAACTTGAAGATGTCTGTATGTTACACTTTGGAGTTGCAGGGACATGGAATTTTTTAGATACTGCAAATGGCTCTTCAAGATTTTCAGACATCAGAAAAACAAATGGCAATTCTGTAATTGAATTATTTAGTATGCCCACAAAAATAACTGGTGTGCATTATGTTCAGGTGAGATGAACAATACAACTAATTTGATATATAAGTTGGCTTTCTTCGGTGTTATGGTTATGATGATCTATTTCATATTTATATACGTTGTACATATTAATTGATGCTGTGATTTCTTGAAGTTGTGAACTTGATGGTTGATACATTGAATTGTATGCAAAAAGCATATCTTCTTATGCCTCTTTCATCTGAAGGTTTAAAAAAAACGATTTTCGCAGGAGGGTTTGCAAGACAAAAGTCTATTTTGTTTGGTCTGGTGAACTTCCATACATATTGCATATGAGAATCTGTATTCATATCTCGGAGTTAGAGAAATGATGCCTATTTAGGTCACAGTATGCCATTGATTATATAATGTACAAAACCTCTTTACCGTTAATGAATTAACAGGTATGATTTTTTCTTTTATTTCATGCTTTTGGTGCACATTTAACAAAATTTAAATTAGATCTGCAAACTATATTTTATTGACATCTAAACCAAATTCATTACCCATTCTTCTCTCTGCACAACATTACATTTTGGTAAAAACTTTAATGTCATCATCTTATACTCCACTTTTACTTAGGGAAAATCCTTATTACTGTTTTATATTATTATACTATTAAAAATCAAATTGTTCATGGATGTTATTAGGGGGTGGTTATATTCCATGATGTGTTTGAAACGAGTACAATGTTGGTGGTACTCAAATCAGAGTGGAAGGTGTATATATATGGCCTTTCAAACAGCTTCGAATGGTAGCTAACAGGTGAAATTCTTGG
>JANTPZ010010850.1:0-14203 GCA_025593235.1 Vachellia pachyceras | reverse complement strand
ATTTAAATTTAAATAGTTGTACCTATGGGGTTGAATTTGGTGGAAGAAATTAATTACACACAATGTGCCAAATCAATATTTAAATCTGTACAAATGGGTATTTATATTCAATATCCTACACTGTTTTAAATAAGATTGTCTAATGCTCGATGAAAACAAATAATTAATGAATTATCAATATTAATAAAAGAACGTATCTCTCTCTGAGTTGAGGCAATATTTACTCAAAATTAAGATTCATGTAATTGTTATATAAAATATAAGTTTAAATATAGGTATGCCAATGTGTGTGTGTATAATTAGATGAATTTATATAGCTTGAAATAGAAAACATTCAATAGATTTTGATAATTTCAAATTTGGAGTGCCAAGTCAATCAATTTAGTGGAAACGCAAGTGTTAAAAGCTGTAAAGATGGTATGAGAAAATTGGAAGAATTGGTAAAAAGAAACTTGTTTGAAAATTTTATTAGTTTAAAAAACATGAATTCTGAATTCGACCTTACATGTTTTTATACACATTCATACTTTGAAGGAAGGTCCTTCTACCAGAATTCACCACCCAAACTTAAAACGCCTTGAGAAAATACTTGGTTACAGAAACCGTCAGCAACAAAAAGATGGGGAAAAAATATTTAACCATCTAGCATCGTAATTGTGCAGAAGTAGGAGATGCATCATATCTACCTTCTTGCATCTTATAGCACTGTAAAAAGTAAGCAATAAATCAGCTTCAATATAATTTGAATTTCCAAACTGTAACCTAAGATACGAAATTGGATCTACTTAACTGAGGGATCCCATGTACAAATTCCATGGGGCAATTTGAGCAGTCCAGATTTGAAATGTCCAGCATGAAAAATATTGTGTTTCTTCTTAAATTTTTTTTATATATCAAAGTAAATTAAAATAAAAGAAACTGGCAATTTTGATCAAATGTTTTGACAATCCCCATATTCCATTCTGCAACATACAACCAAAATCCTTCAACTGAGAGAATCAATATCCAAGCTCAGACACAATATTGGAAGTCAGTCCTCTGTATTCTATTGGACCTGCTATGAACAACAATAAGCTTTATCCTACTAAATGGTCAGCTACATAGATCATATGATATCATTGTATTCTATCAACTTTACAACACTGACCTGCTTTTGTTCCAGCTACCACATCAACAATAAGTTTCAACCATTATTTCAGAGGGGACTCTGCTCATATATCACAAAACCTAAGATCCAAGTTAGTCATCAAGTTCTTCAATAAAAACATAATGGACCAATAATTTTGTTACAGCTACACACTACGTGCTTGTTTGGGAACACCGTTTCCCAAATAGTACACACATTCCAATATAAAACCATCTCAAAATCTGTAAAAATCATATTGAAATTCATTAAAACCATCTCATAATTCATAAAACCATCTTGAAATCCGCAAAATACCTCAGAATCTGTAAACTTGTTTCTCCCAACGGACTTCTCAAACACACCCTACATTTATTGTAGTACTTAATTTTCTACATAACAACATAAAAGTAAATAGTGTGAAGCATCTAAAGAATTGTAGTTAGAAGACTGATACATAAAAGCTTTAAAGTCTTCATTCACTTTGCAATCCAGTTTAGACTGATACAACTCCAATAGTCTACTAGCTTTCTGCTCATGACAATGGACAAATCTCCTTAAAAATTGACTTTCAGTATATCTAAACGCTCCAAACAATGCTTTCTTATCAATGAGACCCTTCAACAACAGAACTTGAATGACAGAACCTCTCGGAATAATCCGCCTTCTCAATCCCAGGTTCTTCGTTTCATTAGAAATTGCCCCTTGATTCTTCGATGCGACCCTGACAAATCCCTTATGCCCAAGATTGAGTTCTTCAAATCCATAGGCTTCTCGAGCTCACGCATCCCTAAGCTCTTGTGTAGTCATCCGAGCATCATGCGCAGGAGCTTAAGCAATCAGCTCATCCCTTCCTTTGCTTTCTTTCGGGATTTGATTGGATCTGATGAGAGGCTCAATAAGGCTATTACATATTACCCACGCATTCTTCTTGATATTAACAACGGTGCCGTGCCTAATATGAAGCTGTTGCGAGAAGAAGGAGTTCCTGAATCAAATGTCATGAAATTGTTGCAATTTTTCCCTAGGGCACTAACTACAAGTACAGGTCGATTTAAGGACGTTGTGGAAGAAGTGAAGAAGATTGGGTTTGATCCTTTGAAGTTTCATTTTGTTATGGCTGTTAGGGTATGCTTATCCTTTAGCAAATCCAAATGGGCGAACAAGGTTGATGTTTACAAGAAGTGGGGTTGGTCTGACAATGACATTCTCGCAGCATTTAGGAAATTCCCCTTTTGTATGGCAGTTGCAGAAGATAAGATTGATGCAACAATGGAGTTTCTTGTCCTTAAATTGGGCTGTGAGCCTTCCACCATTACCAGACATCCTACAGTTTTCTCGCTGAGTTTGACCTTGTTCTTGCAGGAAATTTATAACTAAATCTGGCTTATCTCGCGTTTCGAAGCTTACACGCTCAGAAGCGGAAGCAGCTTCTTTAGGTGAGAAGCCACATGCGTCAACGAGATATGAAACTGTGAAAGAATGGGCATTTGAGGCGGTTGAATTTGCGTACCTCACAGAAAGCCATTGGAGCGGATGTTGAGATCTTGAACGAGAGGTTGCCTTGATAATGTGCCTCCGAAAACCGATGGCTCTGCTCAGAAAATGGGACAGGGAATCCATCCGACACGGAGGCCGCTCAAGCAAAGAAAACCTGTTGGCGGGAATGCGCCACTGTAAGTAGAGAACTACTTAAACCCTAACTGTTTCTGCCAAGGTCATGCTTGAAAGTCAAAGTCACGTGAAACAACTGAAATAATATCAGAAGAATTTTTTTTTTCAAGTTATCAAGGAGCCCCAAACCATTTTGAATCCATTTTAAACATTTTCACTTCTCCCAACAAATATGCTTTCAAAGGATTTATGTTCTGCTAGAAGGGATAATCCTCCTTAAAATTTCCTTTTCAGGTAATTCAAAAGGGAGAATTGCAATTAGGTTTTTAAGAAAAAATAACATGCAATAAGGTTGTAATAAGCCACTTTTCACTTCTTATCTTTGTGATAGAGTACCAGAATCGTGAGATCATGAATAAAGATAATGGATCAATTTGTTATCGTAATTGTTAGATGCTACTTGCGCAGGCAAAATTCTCATTAATATCCCTAGCAATTTTTCCTCTTCCAGCAGACCCTGGGCAACAGAACTTGAATGATAACAACTCTTGAAACAATTCTTTTTTCCAAACTAAATCCCCAAAACATAAGAATATGTGCTAATATCGGAAGAATTGCAGCCCAATTTACCAACGAGAATCTCCATTATTTATTGCATGAAGTTTGTCCTCAGATCCTTTCATACAAAGAAGGGGAACTTGTAAAAGCAGCAACAATGTCATTGTCTGACCAGCCCCACTTGTACACATTAGCCTTCTTTGACCATGTTTATTTGCTTAGTGGTATTAACGCATAAAGGACCATACAAAATAGATAGTTTAAAGGATCAAACCCCATTTCCCAAAGCTCCTAAACAATCATCTTGAATCGAGCAGTACTTTTTAGGAAGACTTCTCGTCTGATGCCAAGAATCTGGGATTATGAGAATCCAATATTCTTCAAGAAATTGATAGCCAAATATGGTGTTTTTCTCTGACCAACTTGGAAAAATGACCATTTGATGAAATTGAATTACAGTACCTGGCAGTGACAGGTAGCCATTGGCTTTGAACGCAAAGTAATTGTTGAGATGCTGATAGAGAGGTTGTATTGATGATATGCGTCTCCGCTTACCATTAAGAAAGTAAAACATTGAGCAAGCTATTAGCAGATCCCCATGCAGAGGCAGTTACTTTCTATCTTTTGGCTTTTTGTTAAGCATTGAAATTCTGTAATTAGAGGTAATTGCCTATGATAAGATTATCGAGAATAGTCTTCACTGCATAACAAATTAGTATATAATATAATGATAGTTTAAAAATAATGATACACATAAAAATTAATTGATCAAATTTTTATGTGTATCATTATATTATATACTAATTTATAAGATAGATAATAATTAATTAATTTATTTATCTATCTTATAAATTAGTATATAATATAATGATACACATAAAAATTTGATCATTTGTTATAATTAAGTAATTAATTTAAACTTATTAGTATATGGGAAATCAATTGATTCTTATATTAAAAACCTTTTAAATAATTGTGTATTAAAAAATAAACAACGTAGTTAAACTTAATTTCTTTAAAATAAAATCTATCACTAACCAAAATTAACTTTAGCATAAAATTAAAAAGAATAATAGATAATAGGATAGTTTTCCATATAAGAGGTAACAAAGTTACATATTTTATTTAAAAATATTTATCTATATATAATTATATTATTTATCCATATATAAATCAAATCAATTAATTTTTTAAAAAATAATAAATATAAATATTTTTGAATTGAGCATTTACCTGTTTTTAATTTCTCTTCTCCATTCATTTCTTGAATTTTGTGAGTGTAGATCCTTGCTGTGCTCTGCATCATCAGAGAATCACCGTGGACACATTGTGTTAAAAAAAAAGTTTACAGATTCTGAAAAGAATTTATTCAATTCAAGAAGAATTTACGAATTTTGAGATGGTTTTATAAATTTTGAGATCCTTTTTATAAATTTTAAAATTGTTTTATTTTTATTTATATTCACATTTAAACAAGAGTTCTTCTCAAACCATTCTCACGTAGGAGCCAGAGGGAGAGTGTCGCCCTTTTAATTTATTGCAAGAAATCATTGTGACAGCCATTGGTTGGTCACGAATTTGGTGTTTTTTTTTTTTTTGATGAAATTTGGTGTTTTTTTCCGGGTAATCAGTTTCAAGATTTCCCGAAGACAACCACAGAAGCAATCCCAATTCTATCGTCAATCGCACGCTCTCACTACGGAAAACCACTGGTGGTTTCACTACATTCTTCAAGAACTAACTCACAGTACCATCTAGCTTCGTCCCCTCCTCCCAACAATTGCTCCATTCAATTCACACTACAACGCAGATTTCACCTACAATCACTGTTGAACCAGCCTACTGGTGTTCCGCTCACCAGTCTAGCTACATCATCGACGATCTCTAAAACTTATAGGTTAAACTATTTGTCTCCTCTTCGTTGCGGTGTATCGTCGAGTGGGTATAGCGCAAATGGTGGTCGGAGTTTTCGGGATTGGGTGGAGCTCGCCGGAGAGGTCATGTCCACGGCATTTCCCTTATGGGTTGGGTGCGTGTTGGGGTTGTTCAAACCTAGTTCCTTCAACTGGGTCACGCCCAAACTGAGCATTCTTGGTCTAACCACGATCATGCTTAGAATGGGAATGACGCTTACTCTTGATGATCTTCGGGGAACTCTGGCTATGCCTAAGGAAGTACTCTCAGGTTCGTGCTTCAGTATTCGGTTAGTATTTTTAGTTAGAAGCTACAATAGTGAGTCCTTCGTTGCCTTCCTTGATTGACTTTCTACATTATCAATCTGATTATTCATTATGTATGCTGTCCATTTTATTAGTTTTATTCTGGTTATAGGAATTTTAATTTATTAAAGTAACACAAGCGTCTTTCAATGTGTTTCATGAAGTTCGGTGCCAACTGCAGGGGATTTAAAATATTTTTCTTTTATCAATTTGTAATATATTGTCGGACAGCTAATTTCATTGTAATGTTACATTTGGTATATTATTTATTTTGAAGCCGGCAACTTTGGGTATTGGATTTGGAATCCCTGTTTGATGGTCCTAACGAAGAAAAGGAGGTCTCCCATGATTATGCATTGGTAGCAGAAGAGACGTACCAAGTTTACCTAAAACCGAACTAATAAATATGGCCACCCTTTAACCTGTGCTTAGTTCATGGAGATTACTTATTAGATAGAACCATACGCCTTTAATCAAGTGTTGTACATTGTTCTCTGATAGCTTCACATTTGCTGGGTCGATTAGATACTACTGCAATGACACGTTACTTAGGGTTACTTCCAAAACTTTGATATGCCCAAAGGTTTTGAACTTGCTTGAGATACTATTTTATGCTACTAAACTTGTCCAAGGGGCTGGCAAAGTCTTCAATTTAGGACTCAAACCAGCTATCTATTTCCGATCTTAGGGGACTTTTAAGGACCTGAAATCCTATATTCTTTACTCTATGAGGAGATCGTTACATCTTGGCTGGATCTTTGTTTTATACTTGTCTTCATGCCCTGAATTATCTAATTTCTGTCTTTACCAAATAGTTCTCAGTTCGAGCAGTCTTACTTGCATGGTTTATTGCGTTTGATCCCATGGATAAGAAGTTAACCACTTGGAAATTGAGCTTTCACGTGTTTATCATCCTAGAGGGGGCAGTTTCAGGTTCTTTTTGCTTAGATGATACCAATGATATGCAGCCACTTTCCCCTATGATATTTATTTGTGAATACATTTCTTTTGCTTCTCAATTTACTGCCACACAGGAAAAAAGAAATCACGATGATTGATCCCTGTTTGACTCAAAATATTTCTTCTTTCCATACTATATGACTTTACTTTGTGAGAATGTGATGTCTGACAATTTTCAGGTTATGCCATTATGTGCATTTCTTGTAAGCAAACTCTTAAATCTGCCATCACATTATGCAGCCGGTCTAATATTGGTTGGATGCTGCCCTGGTGGTATGTGTATTATCCAGGTTGTTTATACTTGTACTCCATCCCCCACCTGTTCAAAGTAATCTCGTATTGTTTGCAGGTACCGCTAGTAACATTGTTACCTATCTTGCAAGGTACATTGGTTCTCAGAATTTTCTGACGGTTCATTCTTGATGCATACAGAGGACTTGAAGATCTAATGATCTATTTGTTTTGCTAGAGGCAATGTAGCGCTTTCTGTGTTAATGACAGCTGCAATCACTTTTGCTGCCGTGGTATAATGATTTCTGTTTTAATTTTGATTCTTGGTTTGAAAGTTGACAGGAATGTGCTATCTTAAACCCTTTGCATGTAAAGGCACAAGAATTAAGTGTTATCATACTGACTATATATGTTTTACATGAGATTGATTTGACATGTCCTGTCTTTAACTGAGGAGTATAACAAAAAAAAATTGTCACTAGAAAATATCATTAAGGAACAAGATCCTACATGAAGCTCTATGGAAATATTATCACTGGGACCATATTGTGTGCAATACATGTATTCTCAAGCGTGATTCTAATGTTTTTTAGGGGGGGGGTGTAATTTGTTATCTTTTAGACTTAGTGCATGCTAAAGGTTTCCATTAAAGCTTGTTTTCTTTTTCTCGCATCCAACATTTTTATCTTTTCCTTTTATGTTTCAGGTCATGACTCCTTTGTTGACAGCAAAACTAGCTGGAAAATATGTAGCTGTGAATGCAGCTGACTTGGTGTCATCTACTTTGCAGGTAACATAGCTTATCAAAAGTTTCTTATTTCCATATCTACTTTAATGCCTTTTCTTGTTTTCTTTTTCTTTTTCTTAAATATTTACATTAGCAGGATTTGAATCCTGGTCACCACCACATCCCATTTCACCTTTAATTACTGAGTTAGCCTCAAGTAGCTTGTTCTTTGGTGCTTTTATCATTTTCTCTCGTTTCAAACAGGTTGTGCTCCTACCTGTTCTGGGTGGTGCTGTTTTGAATCAGTTTTTCCAACCCATCGTTACATTTTTCAACCCATTTATGCCACCTGTTGCTGTAGCAACGTGGCAATTTTATGTGGACATGCCATTGCTCAGAGTTCTTCAGCAATCCTCATGTCTGGAGGACAAGTAATATTAGCTTCCTGTCTTCTTCATGCTTCTGGGTATTTCTTCGGTTACTCACTTGCAAGGATCCTGGGAATAGATGTGACCTCATCACGAACAATTTCCATTGAGGTTGGCATGCAGGTAAAACACTAGGCCACTAGAATAGTCTAGTAATGAATAATTAGAAGATTATCACAGAAAAAAAACAAGAAGAAGAAGAAGAATTGTTCGTAAGATGTCTAGATTCTAATCTTTGTTCTGTCTTGTACCTGAAAAATAGAAATCAGAACTTGCCCCTTATGGTTTAGCCCAAAATCAATTAATTAGTCGATTAACCAGTCAGTGGTATTTCACGTCTGAAATCTTTGAGATATAATGACACGAATGTTAAAGTGATGAAAATTTCATTGTTCTGACTTCTGAAACTATCACCAGGGTATTATAAAAGACTAAAGACTATGCAACTGTTGAGCTATAAGTGAAACATATTTTAATTAATGATATTGTTATTTCAGTTTAAATCAATGCATCAATATATTTTAATATATGTATATAATAAAATTCATAGGATGTACACATTCCTCAGACTCTGTGCCGTGCACCGGAAAAACATGGATTTTATGCATGATAGAACTTTAACGGGGCCTGTAATCAATAGACCATAAATATTGCCACTCTTTTATGATATTCCATATGATAAGTTAGCAAACATGTTTACAACAACAATAATAAAGCCTTGTCTCACTAAGTGGGATCGGCTAAATGAATCTCACAATGTCGTTAAACTTGATCAAAAACCAAATTCTTAGATATAAGATGCATGTGTGTGTGTGTAACACATGGAAGTTGATTGAGGACTTGTGGACGTTAACTAATATGCCTTGTTTTTTTGGCTTTTCGCATTCAGAACTCAGTGCTTGGAATTGTGTTGGCTTCAAAGCATTTTGGGGATCCGCTGACAACAGTACCATGTGCAATTTCCAGTGTGATTCAATCAATCTTTGGAAGCGCCTTGGCCGGAATTTGGAGATGCTCTGTACCCTCATGAGTGAAGAAGAATTTGTATGTAAATTAGCTGTTTGAGTTCATGCATTAACTTGTTCATATAGTTGGTGCTCTTTCAACCATGACTTGTTATCCTTTCCAATCGTCAATGAGAATTGCATCTGGGTTGTTTGGTTACCTCTCAGTTCAGATTGAATTGTGCTTGCTCTTGATACTATCAACACTGGTAGAGTTTGGACATGTTAATATTTGTGATAAATTTAAGCTTAAACCTATGAGAAGATTTTCACAATGAAGACAGGTGTCTCAAATCTACACTATAAATTAATGTACTTGAGTACTTCTGTGAAGGAAAAATCAGCTAGTTTGTTCAGAAATTATATTGGCAAGAAGGATCTGATGTTTTTATGGACAGAAAATATTGGTACTATGTAATATTGCATGGCAAAAAATATCGATCCTTCTTTTTAAGATATTTTCGTCAATAAAATTTTTAAATAAGAACTTTCTAGTTTTTACAGATTTTTTCAAAGAATACGTAAAAAAATTATAATATAAAAGTCAATCTAAAGATATCTGTGGAAGAATATGAAAATAGAAGGTACAGCAACCACAGTTTGGTGAAAAGAAGTGTTAGTTTATAGAAATTTTTTGTATTTAAAATTATGCTACTTTTAAATGAAAAGGTTAGTTTCAATGATGCACTGTTAATTATATTAATTATGAAATACTATCATAGGGAGTTTCTTTATTAGAAATCATTTCAAGAGACATTGCTTCATTATCAATAAAAGAATTTGTTATAAATTAGTCCCTTCTTACCATTGTTTCTCCAAAAAAAAACAACGAGAGAAAGAAGAAAAACACTGCCATCAACAAAATTGAACCCAAAAAAGGTTACATTGCTAAATGCTAGTTACCAAAACCAGCTAGCTTATACGAAAAGGTTTCTTTTAATGGTTGAATTGTAAAATTTCCACCGTTATTATTCACCAACTATAATTTTTAAATCGTTCTATTTTATGTTTTTCCTTATGTCACAACTATACATTTTTTTATTTGAAGTAATACTTTTTATTGTAATTTATTTTACAAGTAAAATTAACAAGTAGGGTATTGCTTCAAAAAAATTATAATAGCAACTCATTGAGCACATGAATAATGGTCTAGCATTATTTTAATAATAAACAATTAACGTGCATTATTATAAAAAAAGGTTAAGGTGCAACATTATTCTTAATATTTGGTTTTCTAATTTAATACAGAATTTCAGTTAGACACCTTAATTTTATAAAATATTTTTCAGTTGTTTAAGTGTGTGTTTGAGAATTCGTTATGAGAAATAAGTTTACGGATTCCAAAAAGAATTTACAGATTTTAAGATGTTTTTTTGTCTTGGTTTGACTACACCGTTGAGGGAAAGATTTCCCAAACATGCACTAACTCAACATGGTAAGTCTCAAATTATATTTTTTACAAATCATTAGTAATTTTAAGAAAATAAACTTAATATATTAGTATTTATAAATATTTTGTTAACATTTAAAATTTCAATATTGATTTTTTATAAATAAAATTAATAGTATTAGGTCTAGAAGACTTAAAAAATATTTTATATAATTAAAGAATCATAATAAGATTTTGTGTGAAGTTAAAAGAAGAAACTCGAGGTAAAATAATTCCCGGCATCTTTGGGTCATTTTAATAATTTTAACACCAAACCAGACATAGCGCGCTTTTTCCCAACGCGCGTAGGAAGCAACACGGCAAAATTCTTTTGGTCTCCCGCCATATTCAAAAGCTTCGATTTTTCTCGTTCCAATTGGCTTCACCGCTCTCTTCAAACTTCAAACTTTCAAATTCCAAAACCCCAATAAACTAGTTTCACTCCCTTTGCTCCCTCTCAATTTCCAAAGATCCATTCCTCTTATTTCCTTTCATTCTCTCTCTCAATCCTACCTTGCCCTTCCTTCCTTTTGAATCTGCCGTCAAACCCCAAAAAAAAACCCAGAACCTCCCAAAAATGGATACCAATTATCATGGCTTACCTCCCCTCAAGAGATTCAGACTCATCCAACAGCAACAAGAGCTCCAGAATCAACAGCGACATCACAATCACAAATCCCACGATGAAGGCGTCGGCGTTTCCTGCTCAAACTTACCGGTAAAGAAGCGTAAGGAATCTCGAGATTCAACATTTCTTTCTGATTCGCCAGTTTCATTTTCTGTCAACACCTATCCGTTACCAGCCAAGAAACGGGTATGGGCTCTTCAACCTGATTTTGCTTCCCATGTCGGTGTTTCTTCTATTGACCTCAATGTTGAATACAAACCATCGATTGAGGAAGAAGTAAAATCAGTAGATGATGATGCCAATGATACTGAGACTCCACTTGTAGAGAATTCCCCCACTGTTGAAAATGAAAATGAAATTGAAAATATTGAAGATGTTGATGAGGATGGGATTGTGTGTGATGTATGTCAAAGTACAGATGGGGATCCATCAGATCCAATTGTTTTCTGTGATGGGTGTGATCTAATGGTTCACGCCTCATGCTATGGCAATCCACTTGTAAAGGGAATACCAGAAGGTGATTGGTTCTGTGAGAAATGCAGAGTTTCATCGTCTTCTCAAAGTACGAATGATGATGAAAACATTTCTTGTTGCCTCTGTCCTACAAAGGAAGGGGCTATGAAACCCACTGTAGATGAACGGTGGGCTCATATTGTGTGTGCTCTTTTAGTCCCTGAGGTGTTTTTTAAGGACCCAGAAGAAAGAGAAGGGATTGATTGCTCAAAGGTTCCCAAGAAGAGGTGGTCTGAGAAGTGTTATATTTGTGAATCTTCAGGGGGCTGTGCCATTGTGTGTTCTGAGATTAAGTGCCCTTTGGCATTTCATGTCACTTGTGGGCTGAAAGAGGATCTTAGCATTGAGTATCGTGAAGAGAAGAAGAATGCTACCATCGTTGCTGGTTTCTGCAAAAGCCACACTGAATTATGGAAAAAGGTACACCTTGTTTTTTCAGGAAGTTTTCTGTTTCTTTTGTTAAACTATGATATAATTTTGATGTTGTAGGAGTGTATGATTTTGGATTTGATCAGATAACTTGTCTATTATTTTCTAAATGATTTAGGTTTATATGATACTATTTCTTCAATATTTTAATCAAATTTGACAATCCATTAACTTGGGTGCTTATATAATTGATATCATAGATTCATATTTAGGTTAGTTGGAACAATAAGCTGATAATTCAAAAAGCCATTAAGTTTAGCATCTTACATGTGTTCAGCGTATTTATATCTATCTGATGTATTCAGTGATTCAAAGTAAGTCCATGAAATAGAAGCGAGTTTAAATCAATGTGCCTTCCTAGATCAAGATTTTCATAGAACTAGACTTGTCAAAGCGAGTTTAAATCAATGTGCCTTTCTAGATCAAGATTTTCATAGAACTAGACTTGTCAAAGATCATATTTATTTTCCCCTCATTTGCGTTGTTAGTAGTGAATCTACATGATCGCTCTTATCTATAAATGATTCTGGTTTTATTTTCAGCAACAGCTATCTGGAAAATACAGAATCGTTGCTGAATAAAACAAGTAGCTTCATTCTAGTCACGTGCAAGCCCTGTGGTACGGTAACGAATTGAATCTTGCATGCTAGTTGGTGTCCACAAACTTAACTGCTCTGTACTTGTTTTAATTAGCTTTTTGATAGGAATTTCATATTTAGGCACTTCAGATTTCAAGTTTCATTTTATCTTTGTTATTCTAGATGGGTATCTTTTATGAACAATACGATTCTCTGCAATAACTGTACTACTTCGTAAAAGAGATAGATAATGGGACTTATTTGACATGTAAGTTTTAGTTTTACCATTCTGTTTCTTTTTAATGAAACTGTGTAGTTATTAGACTTAGTCTAGAGCTGCTAAATAAAGTCTGGCTCGTAGCTTGATACTTGATCTCACTGTAACTATATTTTAGTTGAACGGAAAGCCAAGTTTTTGATTCACATTTCAGATATTAATGTTGATACTATTGAAAGATGGTGTGCAAGCTGTAGTGTTCATTGATGTACAAGAATTTGATTTTACGTTCAAAGTGCTTCAAAATGTTAATATGGCTTGATTGGCCGATTTTATTAGATTGGGTTATATTTAATCCACTTTAAGTGGATGAGAGCCAAGCCCATTTACGAATCAGACTCAAAAATGAAAGCAGCGTACGAGATTGGCATGTATAATGCAGCCCTTTATATTAAAAAAGGAACTATATAACCAACAAAAGCTGTTCCAATTGGTAGATAGTTTGATCCTTTGCATGGATTTTGAAAGGGATTTAAAATTTTTCTTATACCAATGACAATTTTTCGGTTGCGGCGTCTTTGTTGTTTTATTAAGTTGGTTGACAACTTTTTATAAGATATTGACAACTCCAACTAGAGGTGGGAATGTGTGCTGGCCTACGGGTTGCGGGCTAGTCTACCGGTGAGGATACCTCATTCTTCTTTTATATAAACATAGGAGGGGTATTTCTGTTTTGTTACGGGAATTCTCAAAAACTTATTCTCAGCTATCTATTGGTTCTTTTTTTTTTTATTTATGATATCAAATGGGATTTGGGAAATTCAAGGGTTATTTTTCTGTCATTCTCTCAAATTATTTTAGCAATTTATTTAATAATTAATTTGTCCAAAGTAAACTTAATAAAAACTTATCTTGGACAATTTGAGTTAGGTATTGGAAAATGAAGTTATTTTTGAAATTGTGGTTCCATCATTTATGCCTAATTTTGGGTATTAATCTTTAGGCAATGATGATTTTGACACAATTGGTAAAGTAAAGAGAATTTTGATTAATTCGGCGGTCACATTTTGTTTAGTTTATCAATTAATCATTTGATGATTACTAAAAGGAAATAACGAAAAGATCTGAACTTCTATTCTATGCGCGGAATAACAATTAAGAAACCGAGCAAAAAATAGCTAGATATATATATATATATATATATATAATAGAAGCCTAACAGTGTACTTATTCAATCTTTAATATAAGGTCTAATTAAGTAGTTGATATTATTTATAAATATAAGAATTATTTTTAATTTTTATCAATGTTTTTCTAATTTATTCGTATTGATGTTCAATCAATAATAATTAAATAAGAGGGAGGAAGAAAATTAAGGAACATGATCGATGAGAGTGTTTTAAAAAAAAGTCACAACAATTAAATTAACTAATATCATTAGTTTCATTAAATTAGGATTGGATGAAGTACTATTTTTATTCTAATAATTTATACGGGAAACTTTGATCATGATCTTACAACTGAATCGAATAACTCATTTTTAAT
>JANTPZ010010849.1:0-10464 GCA_025593235.1 Vachellia pachyceras | reverse complement strand
TTAGTTTATTTATTTGTTGGTTAATATTTTTGTTAATTTATTTTAAATGTTTGGTTTTCTCCTCTATAATGTTTTGCTAATTAAGTTTTTAAATTAATTCTTGATTTAGTGTTCTTTTTATTAATTACTATTTTATTTTTTCAATTTTAAATTTCGTGAATCTTTTTAATTCGTTTTTTTAATTTTGTTACAAGTTTTTTATTAAATATTTTTTTTCAATTTCTTCATATCAATGTAATAATTAATTACAACACTTTACAATATTATTTTTTTAAAATTTATTAACATTAGTAGCGGCACCTTTTTATAATTTTTTTTAAAAAAAGTGCATCTAGTAGCGGTATAGAAACCGCTACCAAAAAAGGCGCGAACAACTTTTAAATTAGTAGCGGTTTATTAAACCGCTGCAAATAAATTTTAGAGGGAATTTTTCACCTTCGAAAAAAGAGTCGGGATTAATATTTCATTTAGTAGCGGTTATGTAAACGCTGCAAATTTTTAGAGGGAAAATTTCATATTTTTTGGGTGGGAATTACTTTTAAATTAGTAACGGTTTTATAACTGCTGAAAAAGCCTCGTTCCACTGTCAGTTTTATCTAGTTTAGTTTAGTAGCGGTTTTTGACCGCTACAAAATGTTCGTACCTCCTTCCGTTATGTCAGGAATGTGTAGCGGTTATTATATAACCGCTTCAAATTTAGTGGCGTTTTTGTTCTATGTGCACCACGGTTACTTTAAACTGCTATTAAATTGTTTGCCACGGTGGTTTTTGTAGCGGTTTAAGTAACCGCTACAACATGTATTTGTAGCATTTATAACCGCTGCAAATACATAAAATAACCGCTACTAATGTAGCCCTTTTTTTGTACTGTGTGTATTGCACAAAATTTTCTGTAATCATCAATCATCATATGATTTTTGTGGGAAGTTAATGGCTTATGAATAATTATAGATTTGATGAATACATAACTTGTTTTTGGATTGTCTATATTTTATTTTGCTTGCATTAGGATTTTTAAAAATATTTTTTATTGGCTAATGGTTTGTATATTTGTAGAATTTGTGTGGTTGATTTTTTTTTTAGTGTGAGCATGTCTCAATTTCATTTCCAAATTTATTGTGCCATTTCTATTGTTTAGAGAAATTTACCATCAGATTTTAAATAAGAGAATTAATGAATAAAATATCTCAAAAATTGGTAAAATTATCATCAGGTCCTAGGAATATCTGGTTCATTTGTCATTAACAATTTCACTAGCAGTTAATCACAATCGGACCAACTACTGCTGGGACCTGATAGTAATTTTACCAATATTTATGATCTTTTATTCATTAATTCTTTTTGTTGGGACCTATTGTAAATTTCTCTATTGCTTATGTATGGCCTTTACATTGCAAGTGGGACTCATGGTGTGTGTGTCTTTTTTTTCCTTCCATTTTTCTTTTAAATGAAATTATCATTATTATTTTAAATTAACAGAAACTAAATTAGCAAGTATTCAAATTTTTCCAAAGGAAACAGAGATCTTGAAGGTCATACAATTGGCATCATCTCTCCATTTCTCCCTCTTCTCTGTTTAATTATCCAGAATTATGCAAATGAATTTTGAATGATTTCATTATAATATTATTTTACAGAACTACTACTATAATACTAAAATTTTCCATATAAAGAAATTAATCGATTAATTAAAATATGCCATAAAGCAAATAGAAAACACATGCATATAACAACCAAATTAGTCGATAAGATTGTGTGTTATTATTATAAGTTGCTAATAGAATATAAAAAAATGTCGAGTAATTTATGTGGGATATTACTTGTATTTAGTAATATATTAGTGAGGATAACAAAAATCTAGAGTGAGGATTCCTCCGTGCATTTTGTTAAATTTATTTTTAATTTATTTATTCATTTATATATATTTTTTCATTTTAAATTATTCACATCAGGTTGGAGGATTTGCTTTATTTAGATTTTTTAAGGTTAAGATGCACTTTTAGCAATGAATTTTTATTATTATGAACATCTAACACAATTAAGTTATAAATCTTTAAAATAATATGATTTTAACAATTCCATTAAATAGAATCAAACGTCCATTATAAAGTTAGAGAGATAATAAGTAGATCCCACATCAAAAAAGATATGGATATTATGGTCCAATTTATCAAATTTATTAAAATTGCACCATTTTATAAAAGATTGTATCTATTTTTGCACAATTCAAAATTAAATTGTGCTAAATGCTACTGAAAAAAAACTTCATTGCTAAAATTGTACATTTACCCGTATTTTTATAATAACTCCTTTTGTTATTGTGGTAATACAATTTTCAATCTCTCAAATTTGTTTTCATTTTAACTTTGATTCCTCAAATATCAAATTATGGCTTTTGATTTCTCAAAGGAGCAGACGATATAAACTTCTATTAAATTATAGTGATTAATATTTTAAACTGAATGACACTTGATGTTCAAAACTAAAATAAGATCAAATTCAACAGACAAAGATTGTATTAACCAATTTTATTTTATAGGCATATGTATCCATCTATACAAGGTAATCATATTCAAGAAATTATAGGATCCGGACATATATTTATTTTAAGCTTAAGCCTCAGCCTCATAGCCAAGTTTTTTTTTGGTTACCCGCCCGGTCTCCGGAGCTTCGCCCCGACTAATCCAAACTCGACCCGCGTCGCGCACCAGGGAAAGGTGGGAAGGTCTCCCAACGGTGGCTGCTGCATTCACAAGGCTTGAACTCGAGACCTTGCTTAAGCTGGAATAAGCTGTTTACCATTTGATCCAACCAACCGTTGGTTCCTAGTAGCCAAGTTGCATTGGTATTACCAAGTTTGTTATTTGTTTTTGATATAATTATGACCAAGGTAACAAGTTGCAGCAAAGTCCATTGGGCAATTGCATTTTTGGGCCAACGCTTGGGTCATTGGATTGAGTGTTTTAAACAATCCAATTGGGTCAAATTCTGAGATATTGTCCAAATAAAAAAAATTGAGTTCTGAACCAGGCCATAATGGGCTTTGATCACCAGGCAATTCTAATTCTACAACTCCGTTGAGAGAGACACCCCATTTTGTATCTTATAATACTTAACAAAAAACTAAGATTTTCTAACGGAGCAAATTGGGCCGTTACGGGCTTTTATTATTATTAAATTGAATTATAACCATATTGTCCCTTTTCCAATGGGAAAATCCCTAAAAAAATACCTTTTGAATTCCAAAATCTCAAATAAACCCCTTGAATTTGCAAAAGGACAAATTAGGGAGAGGGTATATTTTGTCCTTTTGAATATTGGTACTTCTACAAAAATACCTCTCATTATTTACCATTTCAATAACACTATTTGCAACTACAATTTAAATCATAACAATTCAATTCAATTGAAGTTAGACATTCGTCGCTCTCTCCAATTCAATTTGTTTTTTTTCAAAGAATTACGACATTTCCTAAAAAAATATAGCATCATAACACAACACACAAGTCTAATGTAGCTACTAGCCAGGTACGGCCCCATTTGGCTTTATCTTTTCCAAATTTAGAAATGAATCAGTTTATTTTAAATTTATTATTCTAGTAAGTGTTAGCATATTATTTCCATATTGACTCCACATACTATAAATTTAATTGATTAATATTAAAATAAAGAAGAAAATAATAGGTAAATATACATGAATTAGCAAATGAGTTGTGCAAAATAAATCACATAGTACTAATATATACCTAATTTTCTGGAAGTTAGGGGGTGCAATTAGACCCGGTGGGGCCAAGTAGGTCCGCCAGTGGATTATGAGGACTAATTTTTTTTCATACTGAGAAAAACCACTCACTATTAGAACTGTAAAAACAAGCTCAACTTGTAGGTTAAGCAGATTCAGGCTACCAAAATTGCAACCCACCAGCCCACCTTATGTTTATTTTTTAAAAACATATTTTCTAAAATATTAGATTTTCATTATTCATACAACATATAATTGAATATATTTGTTTCAATCTTTCAATGTTATTGCTATTTATGTATCAAAAATAATTTTTAAAAAATGTTTAAGATTAACATACATAAAATTTGTTGAAGATATTATAATTGCTAATAACATATGAAAGTTTATTTCAAAAATGTTTTCATGAAGTCAATTAATTTCATGTTAATGATTTTTTAAATATTTATTTTGTTTACTAATTTTTTTACAACTATATATTAAAAATTAAAGAAATGAAATGATAGGTTGGCGGGTGTGGGCTCGCACTGAGATTTTGGCAGCCCACCAAATGGTTGGTTGCATAAGCCCGGCCCGTTTAACCCGCGAGTTGAGGTGGGCTGAAATCAACTTGTAGGTTAACCCGCTTTACCACCTCTACTCACCACCATCGTTAGTGTGTCTTGAAGAAATAAATGCTCGAAGGTGATAAAGGGGCTTTAAACCCATAACCCCTCAATTCACTATTGCTATGTTTGGTACCATATAAATGCCATGGAATTGGAATTAGGGTGGTAAGTGAAAATTTTATTAGTTTGGTAGGAGGGAAGCCATTTCTATCAAATGTGGGAAGTTGCAATTATCAAATCTCTTATAAGAATTGAGATCAGTTCCATAAAACCCAAACATATATGGGCCATTATGCCTAGATAAATTTGGCAATGATGATGGGCAAGGAGGAAGGCGCAAAGACAACAGTGGCGAAAGGCGAAGAGGATGACTTATGGCGGAAGGCAAATCGATTTGTGTATTCAAGAAAGACTTGGTGATGACCTCTACCCATGAAGGTGACTCCTCAAATTTGTAGGCGACCTGGGGAAGATTATTTTTGGGAGGAAGAATTTTTTTTTGTGTGGTGGAGGAGTATTATAATATTTTTCTATTACTAATATATATTTTAATTAAAAATTATATCTCATCTCTTCCGGTTTACTAAACATGATTTAAAACTTAGTTCCAGTTTTAGTTTCGTTTCCATTAAAATCATTTTCATCTATCAAATGGGGCATATATATTACCATTTTCTGCCAACATGTATGTACGTGTGTCTGTATATATAAACATTTTAAACCATTACTTTTTAACTATTGAATGTAAAATGTTATATTTAAAATAAACTAAGTTTCCAAACAAAGTGAAGTAGCCATTTAAATTAAAGGTAAAAATGTAAATTTAGTAACGAAGTTATTAACCAAGAGCGCTCAACATAATTAACTTTTTAAGGGTGTAAATTTAGTAATAACCTATTAATTAATAAGGGTGTAAATTTAGCCACGCTTTTAACCCTCCCTAATAGGGAGTAGTTTTGATCATCTAAATGATCCCAAAATGAAACATTAGACTATAAAATATGTCAACTGGTTAATTAAGTTAAGAAAGAATTAGCAGTGTTCCTGAATTTGCATCCTTATTAATAGATTATCACTAAATTTACACCCATAAAAAGGTTAATTGTGCTAGGTATTCTTGACAAATAACTTTATTGTTAAATTTACACATTTACCGTTTAATAAATGCTTGGTAAGGAAAAACTTATTAACAATACCTTTCATAAATGTCACCAAACAGGCCACCACCACTAGTGGTGGAGCTCCGACGAAAAAATCAATGCTCAAAGGTGATAAAATGGGACTTTTGAATACTATAACCCATTAATTCGCCAAACACACACAACCACTAAAAGTGATTAATATAATGCTTCCTAACAATATAATGGAAAATGTCATACAAAAAATAGACTAAGCTTTCAAACCAATTAGTTTGTTCAGGTAAAAAAAAACCAATTAGTTTGTTTGAACTCCCGTCGGTCGCCTCGGAGCATTTATTTCTTTGCCAGCAGCTGTTTGACGTTGGCCGTTGATTTTTTTTAGTATCAAATAAAGATATTTTTGCATATTTACCAAGAGTTAATTTTGTGAATCAAGGTAAATTAGTGAAACTTGAGATGTCATTTCACTAGTGGTAAAACTAGGGTTATCTTGTTCTATATTGCATTAAATATGTGATGAATTGTCCATGAATTATAATATTCTCTATATTTTTTATACAGTTAAAGTATTATTTTGTGACTAAAGTACTTTTTTTATAACATATGGTCACCTTTAAGTATATATTAGAGGAATTTCTTCTCTGAGGCACTAAATGGAAGCCTATGGCCTGGTCTAGTCAAGCCTAGGCCTAGTCTATTTAACAAAAAAGGAGTGTCAAGCTTATTTAAAGTTTTATATGTTTAAATAAGTTAACCATTTTTAACTGTCTAGCCTACAAGCATGTATGACTGATATATTTACTTTCATGAAGTCTTTAACTGGGTTTAAAGCCTATTTAAAACTTACATTGATAAAAATGGAGGTTTTGGTATGATTAAAGCCTATTTGTGACCTTTTTTAAATATGAAATATGAGGTTTTTTTAAAGGCTTACAAAACTTCTAAAGGCTTAAATTTAAATATAAGACAAACCATACATACAAAATCATGCTTAGGCCCAAATTTAGGCGCTCGAGCCTATTTAGCAAAAGTTTGGCCTGATCTATTTCTATCTTTATCTACAGTAGCTAAAAGAATTATAAAATGTACAATATTTAGTGCCTTGATTATCCGTAAATTAACAAAACTGAAAGATTGAACAAGCGCGCGCGTACATATAGAGAACATTTAGTGCCTTCATGAACATATCCACAGAATTATGGCGTGAATGGAGGGCCAGGCAATAATAGCCCTTGAAAGTTGGTGAAGATTGCAAAGTCTTACCTTGCATAGAACATTCTCTCTTTCTTTCTTTTTAAAAGCTTTTCTTTTGGTATTTCTTTTGCTTTTCCTTTATCTAAAGAGAAAATGACAGAAAATGAATTTTGAATTCCCTAAACCCCAAATGGTGCAATGAATAAGATAAATAATGAATTGGTATTTGTCAACTTTTTGGATTTTGCATATTTGTGGTAAAAGATAGAAATGCCATTAAGCATTTGAAAGGAAAAACCTTCTCACTTATCTCCCACTTTGACAGAATTGCGACAACTCTCTCTCTCTCTCTCTCTCACATTCTCTGACAAAAATGATAACATGTACTTCACCATACCCATGTCCTTCAACTGAGTAACGTATTGACAATTGTTCCTGATCCATTGACAACTTTATATATGGTATTGACAAATTTACTTGAGCTATTGATAACAAACTGATAAGGCAATGGTATTGTTGTTTCATTCGTTTGACAACTATGAATAGCATATTGATAATTCTAACATAATTAATGACAACTTCTTTTATCCTTCTCAAAACATGTACTTCACCTTACCCATATCCTTCCACGGGGTAATGTAATGACAAATGTTCTTAGTCCATTAATAACTTCATATATTGTTTTGACAATTTCACTTAAACTATTGACAATACCTGAACTTATCAGACCCCAATGTTGTTGTTTCATTCGTTCACAACTACGAATAGTTGACAACTCTAGCATAAGTAATGACAACTAATGTTATTCTTTTTAATTCATGATCCATATGACCGCAACAAGTTACAAATTTACAAATGACAAATGAAAATTAACATTTTATCTTCAAGTATTGTTTTCTTGTCATTTCCAATAAGAAGTCCATAGTACTTACATATGTATAACCTATATGCCACAAACATTTTACCCTCACACTCCCTCCATTGTATTTACATTTACCATCAACATTGTCTACAAACTTCCCATCTACATGAAAAAAATATACAAGTACCTTCGAAGG
The DNA here is from genome assembly GCA_025593235.1 of Vachellia pachyceras. NCBI lineage: Eukaryota > Viridiplantae > Streptophyta > Magnoliopsida > Fabales > Fabaceae > Vachellia > Vachellia pachyceras. Next base: position 2,723 of record JANTPZ010010849.1, on the reverse strand, counting down.
AGTTGGACCCATATTAGATGTCATCTTGCATGCTAACCTGCAGAAAATTCATCAACAAGTTAGTTACCCACCAATAATTTTTTTCTCACTTTATAGAATGAGTACAACGTATGTACTTTCTCCATTGACAACTTCAGTTTATGTTATGAAAACTACAGTTATGCTATTGACTACACATATCACACATCTTTCTTGTTCCACCTCACACATGCACCAACGTATGTCATCGCCCCAACCTTTTTCTTTCCATTTTCCCTCAACCTGATCTATCATACCCAGATCATCCTTAATCACCATATTTAATTGCAAGAGGCTTTATCAATAGTAACATGTATTAGGCTTCCATTCTAACGAATGGACCCATCTTTTGGACAAACAGTCATAAAAAGGTTAAATGCCCATCTCAGGTGAAATTTTGCACTAAACAAGTTTGGGTGCTTCAATCCCCATCATCAATCACCTACTACTCAATCTAAACCTTATTATACACCATCCAATCCATATCACTACCAGAAAAATAACATTTAGCGACAGAAAATCCGTTGCTAAATGGCTATTTTCCATCGCTAAAATGAGAGTCGCTAATATTTCTGTTGCTAAATGGAAATTTTTTGATGGAAAATAGCCATTTAGCGACGGTTTTTTCGGTTGCTAAATATTATTTTTCTAGTAATGTATGTATCTCAGGCCTCATAATGCACACATAAAAAAGTCAACACACTAATTTCATCAGGGTTTGATCAGTTCAAATATTGTCAATAACTAAAGTAAACTTGCCAATATCATATAAAGTTGTCAGTGGACTAGGAACAATTGTCAATACATTACTCAGTGGAAGAACATGACAAGGTGAAGTACATGTTGTCATTTCTGACAGAGAGAGATAGAGAGAAGGCCATCGCGTTACGTTTCTGTTCGAGTGGGAGAATGTGAGAAAAGTGAGAATCCTTTTCTTTTTCAAATGCTTAAGGGCATTTCTGTCTTTTCCCATAATATGCAAAACCCAAAACGTTAACAGATACTAATTCATCTTTTACTTTATTCATGACACCATTTGGGGTTTAGAGAATTCATAAGGCATTTTCCCGTCATTCATTTATTTAAATATAATTAAGCCCACTTAAGATGTACTCCCTTCTTTCCTTACTATAAAAACATTCTAAATTAATTCACGTATACCAATAAAAATAGTTAAAAATATCAAATTTGTCATAAAATTTAAGTGATTTTTAATATTATTTTTGTTAGCTACACTATATCATACTTCTCTAATTTTATTTTTAAGTTACTTTCATTGTGTTTTATATGAATAAAAAAATTTAAACTTCATTAAATATACCTTAAATTTCATTACATTTTCAACTTTGTCCCATTTAACTTCAACTATAACACATGAGAATAAAGTTAATGCATAAATAAAATAAGGGTAAAATTCTACATTCACATAAAAATTTAATAAGGTAATGAATAGGTAGAATCAAATAAAATATTATCTTTTTTCCTATAATATAGCTAGAGGAGTATTAATTAATGTTCTCCCATATTAATTATAAATATATAAAAATATTTAATACTCTTAAAAACTATAATACTTCTTATAAAAAGTTCAAATGTGCGAAAAGGATGGGAGTGAGTATGTAAGATAGAGAGAGATGATAGATGGGTTGAGGCTTGAGACAAAGTGGGGTCCATCAAATATCATGATGAGATTTTAGAGGAACTTTGTCTGTTTGTCGATTGATTAGGAAAGCTATTATTGCTGCATGGAATTCAGCATTCTTTTACGCATACTCCCTAGCTTTCCCTTGCTGATTGCCGTCCCTGTGCCTTTCCGCTTTCTCCAACTTTTTTTTTCGAAATTTAAAAAAAAATTTAGACAGGATTTCACTTTAATCTCTTATTATTATAAAATATATCTAAACAACACCCTTAGTTTTTTTTATAAGGGTTATTATGTGCCAGTTAATTAATTCTAATGCTTCAGAAAGTTTTCATCTTAAATTTATGCTATGTTTAGTACTATGGAACCAGCATCTAGAAAGTGGAAATGAGGGAACCCACTTTTTTGCCGTATTTGATAGGCAGTAACTGGATTACAAGGAAATGCAAGTTTCATCAAGCCCGAGAACTAACACATCCTACCTCCCCTCATGAGAACGGGTTTCAGTTCAATGGAAATCAAAATTATATTATTTTACCCTTGATAAATAAGGGCGATCACTACTAAAAAATTACAATATACCTGCGGATATTTCCTGCGGATATTTTTTGCAAGAAAATACCTGCGAAATTTCCTGCGGATTTAATATTAAATCCGAATGATATTAAATCTGCATGAAATTCCGCAGGTATTTTTCTGCGGAAAATATCCGCAGGAAATTCCCCATGAAAATACCTGCGGATAATAATCCGCAGGTAATATACCTGCGGATTTCTATTCCGCAGGTAATATTACCTGCGGATAATTTTCCGTAGGTAATTTACCTGCGGATTTTGAATTCCGCAGGTTATTTTACCTGCGGAATAGAAATCCGCAGGTAATATTTTTTTGCATATTTTTTAAAAAAGTCATTAAATTAACCAAAAATTGCAATAAAAATGTTAAAAAATGTATAAAAAACTATAATTTTTATGTTTATTAGCATAGTTTAGAGTTATTTGTTCAATGTAATTAAACATGAAGCTAGGTCATGTATTTTTTACATTACAAAGTTGTAATGACA
>JANTPZ010010848.1:0-17143 GCA_025593235.1 Vachellia pachyceras | reverse complement strand
CTTCTTTCATATTAGCTAAATTCAGTTTCATGTCTAAACTTCAATGTAGATTTCTACAAGCTTCATTTTTATCTATTTATTTACTTATTTTTAGGTCAAAGATTTTCATGGGCTTCACCTAGACACATCAATACAGCGTACTACTCTACTTCTATTTACAAACCAGGAAAGACATTAAATTTTTATTAATTTTATCTTAAAATTTAATAACTTTTTAACTTTATTTTTATTTAATATGTACACTTCTCAATAAATAAAAATGTACACAATAATAAATAAAAGGTAAAATTGTACATTCAAGTAAGAAATTTAATGATATTAATTGTAAATAAGATAAAGAAAAGGACTCTTTCATCCTTATAAATATCATGTACAAACACTGCATATCATATCATGCTGCACATACAAATAGTGGTTATCAAATTCCTCTCCATACGATATATTTACCACTTAAACCAAAATTATAATTATCTGGCCAGAGAACTCTCTCCACTAATTCCACCAAATGAGAAATCAATTTGACTGTGAATTCCACGAGCTGTCTCCAATGCCAAACATTGTCTCAATTCCGTCACTACTTGACTCATTGTTGGCCTACTCAGTGAAGAAAGTACCACACAAGTCATTGCAATATCCAAAGCTTTTGTTGCAGAATCAGTATCAAAGTTTCCCTTTAATCTTGAATCCAAAATATCACCAATCTTTCTTTCAGAAAGCATGAGTTTAACCCATTGGACTATGTGAGCGTTTTCTTCAGTATTGGCTATGGCAGGTTTTCCTGTAATTATCTCAAGAAGAACAATCCCAAAGCTGTAAACATCACTTTTTTCGTTTAACTTGTTTGACATATTGTACCTGCATGATTCAAAAACCAGCAACTCAACCTATGGCTTAAGGGGACGAAACAAGAAGAAAAGCTGTAAGGAGCACAAGTCCCTAAGAAAACCACATGACAAAAGCTAGCTATTGGGGTTAAAAGGTCTAATGCCTTTTATGGTCATTGCTTTAAGGTAACCTTCCCAATGTGAGGCTCATGATAGAAGACTATTCAACTTAAGAAGTTTAGAACTTGCAAAAACTTACTCAGGGTCAAGATATCCCGGGGTGCCAGCAATTCTGGTATATATATGTGTATCATCTTCATCAAGAAATATTTTTGACAATCCAAAATCAGCTATTTTCCCCCGAAAATGTTCACTCAGTAAGATGTTTTTGGATTTAACATCTCTGTGTACAATTGGTGGCTTACAACCCGTATGAAGATACTCCAAGCCTACAGTTAAAAAGTGAAGCAACTTTTGCTGCATAAATGGAAGGATCCACAAAGGAAACTAAGGCAAAAAAGGGAGTTATTTCTTTGCTAAGTGCTAACCTTCTGCAGCATCCACTGCAATTTGTAGCCGTTTTTTCCAGTTCAAGATGTTCACATTTTTCTCTGTATTAAAATAAGTTGAACAAAAATTTACTCAGCGGTATACGCAAAGAACTGATTTTTGAATCAACTTTCAAACTTGAGCTTAAGACTTACATTTATTTATATAGGTGCTGTTTTAAAGAAGTAAAAGTTTAATGGACTTGAGGGATCATATGGAAATTGGCAAATACCTGATAAATGCTCAGCTAAGTCGCCATTAGACATATACTCATAGATAAGAGCAAAGTTGCTTCCATTGTCACAGTATCCTATGAGAGCGGTCAAGTGTTTATGGTGAACTTTAGCAAATTTTGCCTGTGAATCAGAGCGTCTTAACTTCAGTTTGTATGAATCTGAAGGTATTTTAAAACACACATAAATGCATGCGGAATTGTTTCATAAGGTTTTTTTATAGAAATGATGTGTGTATGTGTGCGATGAAGATTTAAAGGAAATAATGTCACTATACCTCTGCCTGAAATTGCAGGTATCCTTGACCTTGAGCTGAAGGAGAGAGCGTTTTGACAGCAACCTGAGTGTTACTTAAGATGCCATGGTAGACTATTCCGAATGCTCCTTTTCCCAAAACCTTTTCAAAGTTGTTGGTAATGCTACAAACCTCATCATATGTAAATTCTTGTTTCTTCAGCCCTAGCTCCTTGTTTATTCTGGAATAAGCACTCTGCTTCACTGGATAGATGAAAACTCTGAGAGCGAAGAAAGATTATGCAGTAAAAAAAATCGCCCTTTTCTAACTTATTTGTCTTACTAAACACAGTAAGACTTTCTTTGGTAAAACAGGTTGACTCTGTTCAGTGAAAGCAATCTAACCCTTTTAATTGTTGGTTATGAACTTCTACATCCAGGAAAGGAAATATTTCCCTGTTTACTTATTACAAGGGAATTTTACTAACAGAAGACATTAGACATGTACCTGTTTGTTTTCTTCTGAAAAAGCAGAAAGTAATTGTGGCTGCCAGCAGTATGAAAGCTCCTGCTAGTGATGACACTAAAGGAATGACGAATTTTGCTCTACTACTCTCACATGAATCTTCTGAAGAGCAAAGATTTGGATTGCCACCAAAACTTGCATTTAAAATGAAAAGTGAATAGGTTATGTCACACTATACACCAAAAAAGGAAAAAAGAGGCAGTGATAAATAGGGCTGCATATTCCATTCTTGCACACGAGGAAAGATATAAAATGGCATCCCTGTTAACAGAAAGATGTTTCAAATGCTCAAGGGTGAAAGTTTAAGAGGCAATTTTTTCTTTTTTTTTTCTGTTTAAGAAAATGAAAAGGGGTATTTGCAAAATGACCATTGTCCAGAGTTGATGAAGTGCATGTAATTCCCTCTAAATAGATACATCAAAAGGAGCATACCTGAGTTTAAGTGATCCATTCTTTGACATATCAAAAAGTTCTGTTGGAATTGCTCCTGATAACTGGTTGCCTTCTAGGTCTCTTCAATGGACCCAAAAAAAATATATCAGTTTTAATTGTTTTTTAGCATATATATGTTTTCATGAAGAATTTAAGAACCCAGATGAAAATTGAAATAGTTTACTTACAGAACCCTCAAGAACTGCAGTTGAGACAGGGAACGAGGTACATCTCCAACTAAACTGTTGTTTGACATATCCCTGAAATGAGAATAAATCATCTTCACATATCCTTATCTATAAGTTTCTATTTTCATCCAAGAGAGTGATAAGCTTACAAATACTCAATGGACTTCAAATTGGATGCATCTGGAGCTATGTTTCCAGTTAATCCCCCAGAGGATAAGTTCCTTAAAGGAAAAAAAAAAGTATGAAGTTCATTGCAATTGTTGAAGATCGAGTCAAATCATAAACTACTCAAATTTTTAGGGCTATTTTATGCCAAACTTACAGGGATGTGATCCTTGGGGGACCAGATCCATCATAGCTGCAGTCAAGACCATCCCACAAATAAGCCAGTGGAGTACAAGGGTCTCCTTGCCAGTTTCTCTTGATCCCATAAATTGACTTGATGTTCATGATAGCATCAACTTTTATAATGCAAAAAATCATTCGAATTAAATATAGAACTGACTAATTCTTACAGTATCAACAGAACTTGCAACCAACGAACGTACCATCTGTTTGCTTTGTTTGAAATTGTGACACATTCTTATCTGTATATATCTCAATGGCATTTACAAGAGGAGGAAGAGTTGATCTATCCGTTTTATTGATCAAAATATCGAGCCGAGGGCCGCTTTGTACAGCTAAAAGATACGTGGTTTGAAGGTACGAAGGTCTGAAATCAGCATTGAGAAGTTGTCCATTCACAAAAACGTTAAATTCTCTGATTTCATTTTCTTGGAGTTTCTGTATTTCAGCGAAGAAAATGTATGCGAAGCATATGGATGCATTGTTCTCAATCTGGAAATGAACTTCCATTTTGTTGCTAACATTTTCTGGAGTTGATGCTGTTCTCATGACAATGGGGGGTGGATAAGTTATTAAACCATATGATGATGTTGTTGATGATGATCCCTGGTCCACAGTGAGCAAGGTATTTATTTGTTTCCAGTCTTCTGAGTTAAGAGGTCTCCATATTCGGTCATAGATGTCATCTGGGTATCTTTAAAAAAATAAAGGTTAAACCATCAGAGAGCATTAAAACTAAACCCCTATTTTCATGATAGCTCCTTTTCGAATTCAGTCATCAATAGATATTTTCATGCATTTCAGTTCCTTGTTCAAAAAGACAGTCCATTCATAAGATAAGAATGCTAAAAGGCAAAATTTAAGTTGCTTATATCTATTAGGTCAAATTCATAGATGAATTTGCAAGTGCACATACATATTTTAACATCTAATAAATAACAATAACAAAATAACAATTATGATTGGAGAATTTGATCTAATAAATATAAGTAACTTGACCTAAATTTTGTCAAGTCCAAATTGAAAAACATAATAATCTCCATTTATGGCTCACCTGACTAATTCAGCATCTTGTAACCCAAAATCATACCGTGCCAAGAGGTTGAGAGAGCTAAAAAGATAGGCATCATTGTCAAGTAATCTAAGCTCCAAGACTGATATGAAAGGTGTACCATTGTTGGTGTTAAAAAGACAGACATGAACATAATCAGATGAAGCAACATAAATGATTTCTTTGGTAACTATCTCAGATTCATTCTGAAACAACAGAGAGTCCCACCACTTAGCTCCAAGATAGATGTCAAACTTAGGGAGGGAGCTTTCACCATCATAGTTTCCATACATGAACATGGCTCTCACCAAGTACTTGTTGCTACCTCCTTGAGGAGCGGTAAGAGTATAGCAGTTCCTGGTTCCTTCTGGGAAGCTCCGAACATTCCAGAACTGCTTTTTAAGGGTCTCTGTCTTATGTTTAGATGATATGCTGCGACTAATTCCAGTGGATATGACGTTGGCATCTGAAGTGTAATAGATGGAAGTAGATTCATCTGTGTAGCTTGGTTCATCCACAGTTCCACAATCAATACTGATGAATCCTGCAGAAAAAAGGGTGAGATTGCTTTGTAAGAAACATGAAATGTGGTTGCAGTGAGATGAACAAGATGAAACTAGCTAACCTGATTGATTCTGGGAATGAACAAGAACTGCAAGAGTCAAAGCAAGTTGAAATAATACCAACAGAACATGTCCTGCCATTTGCATGTGTTCAGAATTGAAAGGTTTTGCAGAGCTTTTGGGGGAAAATTGCCGAATTTTTAGCTCACTAATTTTGTTATTCATTGTCTCCATATTTCTTTGAAAGAGAAATAAAAAAGTAGACGGAAAAAACACAGAAGAACCAGCTCCTTATTTAGACCAATTCAACTTCAAATATGAACTTCTCTTTGGCCAGAATTTGAAATTCAATGATTAGCTAGAAGGGCCAATGTAAACAAGAATAATCTGCATTTGACTTGGCGAAACAGTTGACATTTTGCTAATTAGACTAACTTGTCAGGCAAAAAAAAAAAACAAAGAAAGAAAGAAAAAGGAATAAAAAAGGTCACGGGTCAAACCTTGAAATGACTGAAATTAATTATATATAGTGTGTATCCACGTGGTAACTGTTTTTGTCATACTAAAACCAGAAAATTGTTCTATAATATCAATGTTTATTATATTGTGTGCTGTGCACTTGGAATTCTCTCCCAAATATCAATTCCAAATTTCCAATGCATTAGACATTCTTAATTATCGTAGGATCAAAATCCGTTTCCTTTGCTGTAATGACAAGGGCTTAAAAGACAGATACATATCCACTTTTGACTATATAAACTTGCTAAGGTCAAAGGTTGTATATAAATATATAGATTGTCCCTAAATGATCTGTTGAAATTAGACTTTTCCTTATATTAACCTGACAATACAATCAAGTAATATTTAACTGGAAATCCTAACATGTTTTCAAAGTGTCACATTATGCATGCAATTTTCAATGAAAATGTTATCGTTTTTTATTTTATATCCTATAATTTTTTTTATTATTTTTATCAAAACTCATTTTGATATATATTTATGGGATCCACAAGAAAATATATAGATAAATCATTTTTATTGAATTGAGCATGATTGACTTGCATTCTAGGGATATTCCTCAATAATTGACACCATGACACGTCAGCAATATAAAATGACGATAGAATCGCTGATCTATTGCAGCAAAAGTCGCATGTGATGTTGAAATACTATTATATCCGTGCTCTTTTATTGTCCATGAATTTTACAGTTTATTTACCAAAATGTCCCTTTCTTTAAAAAAAAAAAGAAAAAGATGAGCCTCCCTCTCATGATTGTTGGTGCCAGAGCCGCCATGAGCGACTACCAGAGCCATGATGGTTCGTGCCAAAGCCGCCAAGAGCGACTACCAGAGGTTTTTTAAAAGATAATTTACTATAATATATTAATTAGAGAATTAATAAAATATCTTCGACATAATCCGCAGTTATTTGGACTGAATCTAGATAGGGTAATCCTAGTCAACTATCTATTGGCAGGAGTAAAAAGTTAAGTTTGATGACTATTCATAAATACTTTTAAGGTTTCTTAATTGGTTATATCTCAGTTATCATAACTCAGTCGGCATCCAATCAAAACAGACCTGTCACCCTATGAGTTATATTATAAGTATTTACTTGTTTATCTATTTTGTAGATATCCTTTTCTTGTTTTATTGATTTTGATACCAAACTGGAAAGACAGGGTAATAATAAAAGATAATGTTTCTCCTACTACTTTATGTTTCAATTGAAGAGAGTTCATAAATCTGGTATATGTTCTATATATTAATTATGAACTTATTCTTACATGTAGTATCAGCCAAGTGCAACTACCAGAGCTTCTTTTTTAAGATATTTTACTATAATATACTTACAATAGATATTAATTAGAGAATCAATAAAATATCCTAAACGTGATCAGCAGTCATTTGAGCTGAATCCAAATATAGTAATCCTAGTTAACTTATAAAAGGTTGTTATATGATGGCAGGAGTAAAAAGTTAAGTTTGACGATCATTCACAATTACTCTTAAAGATTTCTGATTGGTTATATTTCAATTGTTATAACTAAGTCAACTTCCAATCAAAAAAGACATGTCGTCGTATAAGTTATATTCTATAAATATTGAATCGTTTATCTATTCTGGAGCTATGCTTTTCCTGTTATTGATTTTGGATACCAAATTGAAAAGACAAAGCAATGATAAGAGATAATGTTTCTCCCGCTGCTTTGTGTCGATCGAAGAGAGTTCATAAATCTAGCATATGTTCTATTAATTACGAACTTGTTCTTACATGTAATATTAGACTCAGGTTATTCTGATCAATCTTACCTTCTTTTTCTTTCAACCTGGGATGAGATTAAAATTTTCTTGATCTGTGAGGGGAAGGACATGATTTTTTTTTGGGTAAACATAAAAGGAGATTTACGAAAATTTACGATTTATTATTATTATTATTATTATTATTATTTATCTATATGATTGATATATGCATTAATCTCTTCGACTGAAGTAGAAATATATGCTCATTTAGATATGTGTATTCATGAATATGTTTAACATGCTCATCAATGTATATGCATGTATGTATGGAAAGTTGCGATTTTTGCTTTGTGGTTTTTAATCTTGTCATCAAGTTCGTGAATCTGGGATTGAATATGTATATGTGAGCATGTGATTGAATCTTGTGTTTTTCATCAATCTGAGAGCCTGTTCACCGGAATTTATGGCTTCTCACCGAAGAAGGAATTCAAATTTCGAAGGGTTTAACTTGATTTCTTGATTGTGCATATATGTATGTGAGTCTTTGCTTGTTTTGTGTGTGTGTGTGTGTGTGTGTACTGCTTGCCATGAAGAACGCCATTGAAGACGCTCGAAAAGCAGCAAAAGGACCTCACCGTCTTCGGGAGAAGGTGCCTGGAAAACCAGGTCGTCAGCCGTAAGCGATAAATAGGAGAATACATATATTGTAATTTTAATAATAGACGAATAGCTTGTTTGAATGTGAGGTTGAAAATAAATTTTAAAAAATAGCTTTTATAGATTCCGAGCTAAAACCTAGGTTTTGGAGAATAGATTTTGAAAAATAGTTTTTACAGATTCCGAAGCAAAACCTAGATTTTGAAAAGTGATTTATGTTTGGGAAGTTATTAGCTTTTACGGATTCTGAACAAAAAAAGTGGTTATGAAAGAGGAAAGTAGAAAAGAGAAAAAAAGAAAAAGTAGGAAAGAAAAAATTTAGGTTTCAAAACCTAATTTTCAAACTAAAGTTTTATGATCAAAATAGCTTTTGGGAAAAAAATATTTTTTGGACAAAACCTCGGTTTTAAGGTAAAACCTAGGTTTTGAAACCAAACCTAGATTCTAGAATTGGTTGCCAAACAAGCCCTAAGTGGAAGTGATTTGATCGTGACATTTGAGGATCAAATTATTCCATAAATGATAAAGTTAAGATATTTGGAATCAATTATATAAAATGATAGTAAGATTGATAATAATGTTAATCACAGAATTAAATATAAAAATGCCAATAATTATAATTTAAAATGGTAAGCTTGAAGAGTGAATTTGTAAAATTAGCTTAGTTAACAAGGATTTAAAATCGAGTTGAGAATAAATTAGAAATATAAAAACGATAAATTACAACAGTAAACTTGCGAGTTTAACAACAATGACGAAGGATGGATATCATAAGCTCCATATCAGTTGCGCCCCTAGTTACCTTTCAATTTTTTTAGTGTTTCTTTAGATTATTAAGTTATATATAAAATGAATAATATTTTGATATTTTATAAAAAAAAGGTTTATTTTTAATTTTTTTATAAATTTTTAAAAGATAAACATCCTAAGATTGTTGATGTAGTTGAAACCTTCTGAGATGATTATATTTAAAAATCATAAAAAGTTTAAAACTAGACCATTTTTATCTAGAAGATATAAAGATGTTATTCATTTTACGTAGAGTAACCTACTACCCTGAAGAAATATTAAAAAAATGTTTGTAAAGAGCATCAACCCACCAATTAATTGTGGAATTAAATGAGAACTGTAGTGAATGCCATTCAGTGAGATTAATTAAGTGAGGGCATAACTCATTTAATAGTAATTATATATCACCACTTATTGCATATTTTATACATATTAAATAAAACTTTAAATATCATTAATTCTGTGTTAAATTTAACAATTTTTTAATTTTATTCCTATTTAAATTTTACTATAATACATGCATGAGGAGGAATATTATGTAGTGTTAAGTTATCCATATTTTATTCAATTAAATATTTCAATTATCTCTTTCATAGATTTCATAACCCATAAATTTCTTTAAATAATTTATCTCTATTTCTATAACTCATTATAATAGAACTTTTGTACCCACATGAAAACATAGTTGGAATATTCAATTAAAAAAATATGGATGATGTGACACTTCTAAAGTATGTAAAAGTCTTTGCCCAAAAAACAGAGTATGTAAAAGTATTTATCATACATACGAACAGAATTAACCCATAATAACCTAAGGATTAAATTATACATTTATATAAAAAATTTAATAATGTGATTTATAAATATAACTAAATAAAGTATTTTCTAAAAAGGGGGCAAAGAAAGATATCAGACACAGGTCCGTTTGGGAAAGCGATGGAGAAGTGCTTTTACCATTTATGAGGTAAATGTATGAAAAAAATTATCTCATTTTACAAAAAAAATATGGTTAAATGAATTTTTGGAGTGTTTAAAAACTTTATCAAACAACTCAGCAAGCCCAAACATTTTGGATAGACATGGTATCTTTCATGTTTTTTTTTTCGGAATAAGTCTAAAAAATTCTACCAATTATAAAGTATTAGTCAATTAATATTTGTGGATTTCAGTGTCCTGTTTAGGGCTTTACCAAAAATTCTAGTCTATAGGTCTTCTGTCTAATCACCGGTAGCTCTTACAGCAGCAGCAGCAAGAAGACTGACCAGAAAGACCATGGCTTCCAGAGGTAAAAGAGCTCGGAGGCTCGCCGGCTCCGATGGAATATTCCGATTGCCGGAGGAGATTCTGCAGAAAATCTTCTTCTTATTACCCGTAGAAGATGCTGTATCACTCTCAGCTACCTCAAAGACTTGGCGAAATGTCTGGACTTCGCTTCCAGTCCTCAACCTTAGCTTCGATCATGACGAAAATGTCACTTTCGAGGACTTCGTCGCTTTGATCGAAGACTCCTTATCAACCCTAAGATCTCGCAGCGCAATGATTGAGCGCTTCTTCTTGACCTTTAATCCGCCGCAAAAAGAGGGTTCGGCTAACAACTTAGAATCTCACCTCCATGACTGGCTTTCTTTAATTATGAAGAATTACGTCAAGGAGATAGATATTAGGGTTCTGAATCTCCAGAAAATAACAACATTTTCTACACTCTACCCCAATCAGTTTTCACTTCCAAATCTTTAGCCAAACTTCAACTAATAGGCTGCAAATTTCCAACCTACATTTCATTCTGTGAATTTCTGTGTCTTAAAGAGATAACTCTGGAGGATATTGTTGCTCGTGATAATCAGATACAGGATCTTGTGAATCACTCTAAGGACTTTCTTGAGAAGTTGACCATTAAAACATTTCCTTCAATTGAACTTCTAACTCTCAAGTTCTTCCCAAAGCTTGTGTTTCTTGAAGTAAATGTTATGAAATTGATTATAGACCAAGCTCTGAATCTCGACACACTGGTTCTATATGGGATTCTTAGTGTATATGGTTTTTGTGTTTGGAACATTAGGACCTTAAAGTTCTTAACATGGAACACAATGCCTTCAACCTGGTCAAAGAATTTATCTCCAGCCTCCCATTTCTGGAGACCGTACAACTATCTATGACTCAGAATGAGCATATACGGATTAAAAGTCCAAGTCTTAAGACATTGTTTCTGTGTGAAAGTCAAAGGTTTGAGGAGACTATATCGGTGGAGGTTGATGCTCCGAGACTGAGCAAAATCTATTTCACTGGTTTTTCTTTTCCTGTGATCACAATTTTGAGAAGGAGTAAGGAAGTTGAGCTTCCTCATTTTGGGCATCACTCTGGTCGTATTGATAGCTCTCAACTTCACAGGCTTGGGAAATTTTCAAAGAACGTGATCCATCCAGTGCTAGAAATACACTTGCATCGGATTTTTATGGGGGTATATATATGTGTGAATCATTCTTTTGCTTTTCCCATATGTCTACATAAATGTTGAATTATCCTATTTTCTATGTCTGCTGTGATCTAGTCATTATATTCTTGCTATTGCCAATTTAATTTGCAACCGTTGTTGTTATGATATGATCAGTGTTAATGATGTATCATTATGTTTCTTTAATTACGTACAATTCTCAGATGTGTGATGATGAAAGCTGAGGAACGTACTAGCACATACACTATATACTGAATTTCCCCGTCGAACAGTATATGTATATAGATTATTCTACGAGATACTTCAGTGGTTTTTTATAACTAAGTGGTTTATATTGATATTATCCCTATCGCTGACACATAGGTGATGATATCAATGCAAGGCCGAGGATAACAGTATATACTTGGCCTGCAAAACATATTTTTCACGTGATTATCTGATTTGGTCATATTTGAGTATTACAGTATTTATTTTGAGACAATTTGATTTCAAAATTTTATTTTATATATTTGCAATGATTTAAACACAAGACCTCATGTTTAAGCAATCAAAATCCCTTTCACTAGAATTTCAGTGCATGAATTATAAGTTTATTTTTCCCTCGAATATATATTTATAGATATATATTGACTTTTAGATGACTTTGAATGGACAGAATTTGCTGACTCTGGAAGAGCTGAAAGAACATCCAGCTGTGTATCATCCAACAAATGTGACATTGGTGGTTCTTGAATGCATCCCAGCTGCATCAAATTACTCATCGTTTCTCAGTGCTTTGTTTTGGACCTGTCATCCTACTCGTCTGTTGGTCTTGATGAATCAAGGAGAAACCCTAAACTCACCTCACAGGGCCAGTTTCTTACGCGTAAGTGATCGATGCCAAAACTTCAGTAAGACACACACACTCACTGCTATTTTACCCTCGTATTAATTTAGATTTCATGAATCATTACCAAGGTTTCTGTTTTTGGAATAGTGAACTCAAATTTATGAGTAGTCTTATATATATAAGTCTTTTAGTTGGATATGTGAATGTGGATTAATTTATTGTTGGGATTAAACATACATGCAGCGGAATAATTGATTTTGAAAATTTTGTAATCCCGCTTATAGATCTATCAAAGGCGTTTAGACCGATAGGTAAAATAGTACCTTTGTAGTTCTCCTTTTTCGATCTCTAGGAGCTGACGCCGTTGATCACCTCCTTCTACCAATATCCACACGAACAATACCTAACTCTGAGAGTGTGTTAGGGCCTTGACCTTGTCTCTCTTGGGGTTTCTTGTAGCTCACTCCTTTTCTTTTTCCATACGTCCCAAGGTTTATGACTCTTCTTATCTTATAGAACTCATATGGGCCGTATTGGATTTTCAAAATCAATATTTATCAATTTTAAAATTTGAATTTGGATTAATCCGATTTGATCAAATATGTCTAACAAATCAAATCTCATCCATTTAATTAATTCAAATAATGAACCAAACGATTTAATTTATCTTTATATTAAATCTAAATATTAATGTTAGTTATTTAATTTATCAAATAAATTAAATATTACAACTAACGTATAATAATATTAATAATATTCTCTACATATAATATTATTATTTCGAATTTATAATATATATAATTCAATAACCATAAATTAAATACCGCATTTATTGAATCTTAGACACATCTTAGATTCAATGAATCTAGACATTATAGCTTGTGTTAAACTATTCTTGTGTGTGAATCTGTAGGCCCACATGAAGTTAGTAGTGGGCTAATCACATTGTTAACTCATAAGTCGCGAGTGGCCTCTAGTAAGATATTACAACTATTCAAATTATATAAGGATCATAATACGATGCAACTTGTCATGTAACAATGTCACATCCATTTTCTCATATAATATCTTGGTCAAGTATGAGACATGGATGCCGTCAACATCCTATTCCTGACAATTACTTTCTCAATCTGAGAGGGACATGATCTATTAAACGAAACTCCTCTCGATGTAGTATAACAATACATTTCTCAGACTCACTTATTGAGGGGCCCAATAATAATATCTCTCTACTAATATGAGGGACAAATCTTATCTTGATCATTCACATTCATTTACATGAAAGATCCATAATCCCAATTATAACCTTTATCTTCATCCAGTTAAAGGTAACTTTTAACTAAGTCAAAACTTAAAGACTTACATGCAGCAATCATGATCATCAGAGAGGAGGTCTTGTAGTTCCTCATCATCATATTGATTGCCACGCTGCTTCAGCATGTTGTAACTGTGCTTTTCAAGCTTCACCTGTTCTACATAATGTCTCCAGCATTTTGGCTTGTTTGCTTCGCCACAGCATTTTGGGTTCTCTTCTCTTCTCAATGCTAACTCATCCATAAGGTACAGCAGCAGCAGCAGCAATATTGTATGCAACCATCACCAACAATATTAATTAATCACACTGTATATCCAACATATATTCCAACTTAATTATATAGATTCCCTATATTCAGAAAAATTGATCACATAGATATAATTCGTCACAAGAAGAAGAAGAAGCGATTTTGTAGATGAAAATGGTCTGTGTCTTTGGATAGAATAATAAAGATGTGTGTATATATATAATCTATCGCAAGCGATATGAATATTATAACTATAATTTGATGCACAAAACCCATCAAATCCCTACTACTACTTTGGGTTTATTATAAAGTCTTATCCTATATTCTTGGAAGACATTATTTCCACCATTTGAAACTATGACTAAGTAGGACACATGGTGACATCAAGCTTTACAGAATATAATATTCAAGGAAAAGTAGTCCAGTTTCTTAATTTCTTGTACTACATTGGTGCTGTTTGACAATCCGATAAGAAGTTTTAAAATTACGTTCAACATTATTTTTCCCAAAACAAGATAATCTCTTTCACATATTTGACTGGACTTGTGTAAAAGTATTTTTCCACTACGTTTTCAAACGGACCTATTATCGTAACCAAATGAGAAAAAAGAGAATGATATGTTTTATGCATATAAATAAATTAAAATATCAGTACCTTACAAGATTTCATATATAAAAGGTATCGATACTCAATCAAATCCTTCTAAAATTTTCAAACAGCAACAGTTTACCTGTTTTAATTTTTCAGCCAAATTAAACACGACATGCCTGGAATTACGAGGATTAAATTAAAAGAGAAGAGTGTGGTGTGTATGTATAGACTAACGCTTACGAAAGAATGCCTGTGAGGTGACTTGAGGGTTTGATATGTGGTGAACATGAGGACGAGAGTCCTGGGATGACAAGTCCAGAACAAAGCATCGAGAAAAATTTTATAGTCTGAAGCAACTGGGACGCATTCAATTACCAACATCTTCACATTTGAAGGATAAGACACCACTGCTTCTTCTCTCAGTTCTTCCAGACTCTTCACCATATTCTCTCCATACTAGTTCCATCATAAATCAAGAAAGCAACAAAATAACTTGTTAAACTCACGCATCATCACATTATTCAAGTATATATAATTAAACTGTCTTTGATTGTGTATATGTAATATACGATTATATTTTCTTTCAATTATGATCACGTGCATTCTTCTCATCCTATTTATAAGTCACTTTTTAGTATGTTCATGCAAATTAAAAAAAATTAAACCACATTAAGTATGTCTTAAAATTTAACTTATTAAATTATTTCATCATATTATTCAAGTACAGCTAGCTAGTGATTTATATACTTATCTGATCTTATTTAGAAGTCATTTTTAAAATGTTTCATGTAGACTAATGAAAACCCTACTTAAACTTCATTAACTCTACCATAAAGTTCAACAACTTTACGCCTACTTCATATACATTATATATACCGTTAACAAAATCTTAATTGAAGGGAAAGTTATACATTTATACATTGTTTTAAAATTGATTTACTATCACCATTCATTGTGCCCGTTTGAAAAATAGTGGAGAAGTATTTTTACTAAATATGTGAAGAAGATTATCTCGATTTACAGAAAAATACTGTTGAACGTATATTTGAGAATTTAAACACTCTCCTAATATGTACTTATCTTATTCAAATCAATTCGTGACCATTGAATATTTACGGTTTTATTATTAAAATGGAATGCATCATTGCACTTTATGGCTAAGATTCAAAACTGATGCCTGTGGATAAAAGCAATGGATATCTAATGGATTTTAATATGATTCATCATGTTGTACATTGTGTAATATCTAATGGATTTTAATAGGTTTTATCATTATTTGGGAAATAATGTTGTACGCTGTGCAATATTTAATGGGTTTCAAGTGGTTTTTCAAGTGCTTTCAATACCAAAATGAAAACCGATTGCTCCGAAATGTTAAATGAATATAAAGTAATTAAATCGTAATTATGCAGTTTTCAGCCCAATGACTATGAAGTCTATGGCCAGTATAAATGTTTCAAAATGGGAGTTTGAACACACAATATTTAAATTTTTGTGCACATCTCTTCCTCCTTTGATATATTATTCTATCTATTAAGTTATATTATTTTTTATGTTCTGCTCACCCTATCTTACAGAAAGAATCTGTTTAATTTTGATGAGTGTCGCATTTTACTTCGGCAGTAGTTGTAAAATAACTTTTAAGTATAGTATAGACTCGGATTAATTTTTATTTTTGTACCATCTACACTTTTCTAATTTCCTAGTTCTTTTCATCAGACTGGCAAGGAGTTCTTGTTCTTGTTTTTTTTTTTGTTGCGCTTTGTTGAGGGATTTCTCTGGGAGATTTTATTTATGCTATTTGCTTGTTTGGGTTTGTTCTTGTGATACACTTGTTTTGTTGGAACTTGGATATCATTCTATCAATATAAATTGTTACTTTGGTGCCAAAAAAGCTACCTACCACCTAGTGTGTGTTTGGGATTGCAATTTGCCTTTGACAAAAGGAAATTGCAATAGACCATATATTTGATTTAACCAAGGATTAGAGTTAGAATTTATCTAAATTTGCAATCAACTAGAAATTATATACCCAAGGACTCCAGCCTGCATAATTGAAACAATCACTTGTCCTTGAATAAACTATATTCCAACAATTAGTTGTTGGCAGAGCCGGGAAACTCAATCTTTATAAGATCATTCATTTAAGATAACCATCATGAGGACTAGTGGCAGCTGTAAGCTAGATTGGGTTGTGCATATGGAATCTTAACTGTGCATGAGATACAGAATTACTTTAGGATTTAGGATAGGGGTATGAATGAATTGAAAGATATTTATGAATGAATTGAAAGATATTTATATATACCTAATCGAAAGTACCTTGATTCTAAAGTTGAACTTAAACTAGATAGTCAAGAGATATTGGATTGCATCGTGTAAAAGGGGATAAGGAAACTAAGGTGCTTCTCCATTTGCTTGCTTAATTTCCCGATCATTACTATCATAGTTTACCATCTAGCGGATCAAGCTTTTGTTATTGTTTTTCTATATATTTTTTACTATCATGGTTTGATTAATTTATATTATACAAGTCATTCTTACACGTTTGTTACATAAGATTCAAAATGTTTGTTGTTAGACTCACGCACACAGACAGACACATAATGATTCTCTTTGAAAATGACATATAATAAACACTATACACAAGAATTAAAGCAATGCATGACCAAATAAAAAAGCAAAAGAGTGTGTGTGGGTGTGTGGGTGTAATTCTCATACCTTATTAGTCATAAAAATCTGATGCAAGTGTATTATCACCTTTGATTGCATCAAGTTCTGAGAAAACTTGCCAATCATGTGCAGGTGGGAGCCATTAACACCACCACAGATATGACCATGCATAATGACGAAACCGAAGATTCTGATTCTCTCCATAATTAAACTGTAATGTGAGGAACAGAAAAACCATTGAACTTGATTGTCCCAAGTCCAGGAGTGTACAGATCAACCACCAAAGGTTCCTCAAACCTTAGAGCTTCGTACAGGAACAAAGTCTTAAGATGTCTACTTTGAATCCTCACCCTTTGATTTCGCAACATGAACAATTGAAACGTCTCCAGATATTGGAGA